>CAUYPK010037382.1:0-85467 GCA_963574355.1 Loris lydekkerianus | reverse complement strand
TACATTAATGTGATCATGGGGCACCATACACTTGGTTCGTAGATCATTTGACACATTTTCATCACACTGGTTAACATAGGCTTCCTGGCATTTTCCCAGATTTGGATAGATTTTTAATGAATCTGATTACATTGAAACCTCCAAATCCCACTAATTCACCTCTAAATCCAATCCCTTATTTCTTTGAAATATAAAATTAAACTCAAATCCTGGCAGATCTCCAGGGAATAAATACTAAGTCTGAACAACAGAATAATTTACTAATTAATATTGATAGAAACCTGGAGAATATGTGTGGGAATGGACTAAAAGGATGGTAGACTAGGGAGAATGGAAGGTAATGGTGGTTCATTTTTAATTTATTCATACAGGTGCAGATTTTGGATTTGTCAGCCTCCATAATTGCATGGGTTGGTTCCTTAAAATACATTTCTCTCTCTGTCTCTTCTCTCTCTCGTTGTCTCTGATACACACACACACACACACACACACACACATACACATATATGCATACACACACACACACAATCATCTTGGTTTTGTTTCTCTGGAGAATCTTAACCAATATACTTACCAAAGACCATTCACTTCAGGGGAGCCACTCAACCAAGTGGACAAAATGACCTCTTCTCTTGATATCTCTCAGTCATATTCCCTATCTTCTCCAGTTCTCATTCAATGGATTTACAAATACTGTAGCTAAGACAGCAAGAAAAGAGAGTATGTATAGGCTCAACACCATAGGCTTTTTCTCACTGAGGCTCACCTGGCTCAGGTGTCTTATGAGTACCTCGCTTGCCAACATAAGTGACCAACCAGTGGTAATCCCTTGATACAGCATCATTCCCTGGTAAAACATCCAGCCTTTTGGTGAATACCCCTCCTTTATGAAAGAGACAGCTTTTATTCTTACTTAATCTGGATATGGATTTATCTTCACTATCTACAGTGCTTCACCATGGTCATCTATGAATTTACCTAATGCCCTATTTACCATCAGGTTATTATATGCAATATTGTGTCTGATCAAAAATTTCATTTTACTGCAAAAAATTTTGGCAGTGGATTTATGCTCGCACAATTTACTGATCTCAGCATGAATCTTATTACTTCACAGCAGGACTGAGAGAATGATGGAATGATGTAACAGAGACTCAGATGGGGGTCCTGCTACATGTAAACATTTTGTGGAGCTAGGATATTCTCCCACAAGATGTGGTTTATTCATTGCACCAGTGACAAATATATGGTACAATTTCCCTTATACCCAGAATACACAAAACTATGGAAACAGGGAAATAGGAGTTGTGGCTTCTTTCACAGTTACTTCAAATGATTAAGTTAGAACATTTTTACTTGCAAAAAAAAAAAAAAATTGTCATAGAGAACATAGTTCCCAAAAGAGAAATGCTTCTAACAGCGAATCCAGAAATGGTTACATTGGACAGGGAACTGAGACTGGCATCTGGCCACTTGGTGTTCTTCATGCCTTTGAACCAATAGACATGGAAGGGGGATTATGTACTATCTCAGGTGATTGACGCTGTCCAGTTCTTATTATCAAGTGGAAATAAGGTTCCTACTACATGTGAGAAGTTGTGTCAGGAGCCCAGGTGACTCTCTGGTCCTCTTGCTACTTTCATGTCCAGTGGAAAAAATAATGGAAAGCTACAGTAATCTTAAGTCACTAGTAGTGCAGACTCTTTTTCTTTCTTGTAAGAGACAGGATCTCACTCTGTAGCCTAGGCTGGAGCGCAATATCCTCCGCTTACTATAACCTTAACATTTTAATATCTAATTTTTTCTTTCATTGCTCATGTTTTTGGGGTCATAGATCAGAAAACTTTGCCTATTATAATATAAGGTCATGAATATTTCCTCTGTTTCCTTCTAAGACTTTTATAATAATTGCTCTTAAGTATAGGTCTGTGATACTTGGAGCTAATTTGGGGGGTATAGTATAAGGAAAAGGTGCAATATTGTTTTGTATATGGATAGGATTTCCTGTTGTCCTTACATCATTTATTAAAAAGAGTTCATTATGTATTTAAACACGGTAGACTCTTAAATGTTATCACATCAGATTTTCTCTCTGATAAGATATTATGAGCACTAAATGAGATAACGTGTGAAAATTCTAGCATCATGCAGGGCACACAGTAGCTTCTCCACAAGATCTTTGCACCTTTGTTTAAAACCAGTTGACCATAAATACTAGGGCTTATTGTTACACTCTCAGTTCCATTCCATTGATCTATATGTCTATCCTTATGCTTGTGTCACATGTCTTCAACACTACAGCTTTGCAGTAAGCTCTGAAATTGCAAAGTATGAATACTCCAACTTTGTCTTTTTTAAAAATTAATCTGAGGATAAAAATTTTTAGATTACATTGCTTTCACTTCCAAGATAAAGTTCAAGTTGTAGTTGAGTCCTTTACCTGGGGGGCGTGCTGAACACCCTCATGTTGTGTACGTTAGGTGAGATCCCACCACTTGCCCTCCCTCATCCCTCCAATCACCATCCCTCTCCCCTGACCCCTCTCTTTCTTCTTCCCTCTCCCTCACTAAACTGTATTTGTGTTTTGTTGTTCATGTGGACATGCAATTGTCTACATATTGGTTTCGTATTAGTATTGAGTATATTAGTTTTTTCACCATATTTGAGATACTTTACTAAGAAGAAGGTGTGATCAAGTGAAAGGTTAACTTTTAGTTCTTTAACAGTTCTCCATATTTCTTTCCATAAAATTTGTATTAGTTTGCAATCCCACCAGCAGTGCAAAAGTGTTCCTTTCTCTCCACATCCACACCAGCATCTTAAGTTTTGGGACTTTGTGAATGGGCTAATGTTACTGGAGTTAGGTGATATCTCAGGGGGGTTTGAATTACATTTCTTTGATGATTAAAGACAGTGAGTATTTTTTCATGGGTTTGTTGGCCATTCATTTGTCATCTTCAGAGAAGTTTCTATTCAAGTTTCTTGCCCACTTATAAATGGGATTGTTTGCTCTTTTCTTATTGATTAATTAGAGTTCTCTGTAGATTCTAATTATCAAGTTTTTGTCATAAGCCTGATAACATGCAAAAATCTCTTCCCATTCTGAAGGCTGTTTGCTTTGGTTGTGGTACTTTTAGCTGTGCAGAAGCTTTTAGTTTGATCAAGTCCCACTTATTTACTTTTGGTGTTGCTGCAATTGCCAGAGAGGTCTTTCTCATAAAGTCTTTCCCTAAGCTAATAAATATCTTCAGACATTTTCCCCACACTCTCTTCTAGTGTTTTTATTATGTCATGTCTAAAATTTAAATCTTTTATCCAGTGAGGATTAATTTTTGTTAGTGGTGAGAGGTATGGGTCCAGTTTTAGTCTTCTACCTGTGGCAAACCAGTTCTCCCAGCACCATTTATTCAGTAAGGTTCCTTTCACCCAGTGCAAGCTTTTGTTTGGTTTATCAAAGATCAAATAGCAATATGTGGCTGGGTTCATCTGTAGATTCTCTATTCTATTCCATAGGTCTATATCTCTATTTTTATGCCAATCCCTTGCTGTTTTGATCACTGTAGACTTGTAGTATAACTTGAAGTCTGGTAACATGATACATCCAGATTTGTTTTTATTTCTAAGAATTGTATTTGCTATTCCGGGTTTTTCTGTTTCCATATGAAGCGAAGTGCTATTTGTTCAAGTTCTTCAAAGTATGACATTGGTGCTTTGATGGGGATTGCATTAAATCTATAGATTGCTTTGGATAAAATGACATTTTAATGATGTTGATTCTGCCCAGTATACAAGCATAGTATATTTTTCTATTTGTTAACATCTTCTGCTATTTCTTTTCTTGGGGTTTTCTATAGTTCTCTTTATAGAGATCTTTCATGTCCTGTGTTAGATAAATACCTAAGTATTTTATATTCTTTGGAGCTACCATAAAAGGTATAGAGTCTTTGATTTTATTTCCATCTTGACTGTTACTAGCATGTATAAAGGCTACTGATTTGTGGGTGTTGATTTTGTATCCTAAGATGCTGCTATATTCCTCAATCATTTCTGAGAGCATTGTAGTTGAGTTCCTAGGGTTTTCCAGGTATAACATCATGTCAACCACAAATAGTGAGAGTTTGACGTACTCTGACCCTATTTGAGTACCCTTGATCTCTTTTTCTAGCTTGATTAAAATGGTTAGGACTTCTTGCACTATGTTGAATAGCAGTGGCAACAGTGGGCATCCTTGTCTAGTTCCAGTTCTCAGTGGAAATGCTTTCAGTTTTACTCCATTCAGTATGATATTGGCTGTGGGTTTGTTGCAGATGGCCTCTATTAGTTTAAGAAATGTCCTACATAAGCCTATTTTCTTAAGTATTATTATCAAAAAAAAGGATACTGGGCTTGGTGCCTGTAGCACGATGGTTACTGCGCCAGCCACATACACTGAGGCTGCTGGGTTTGAATCTGACCTGGGCCAACTAAACAACAATGACAACTGAAACAAAAAGTAGCCAGGTATTGTGGTGGGTGCCTGTAGTCCCAGCTACTTGGGAGGCGGAGGCAAGACAATAACTTAAGCCCAAGAGTTTGAGGTTGCCGTGAGCTGTGATGCCATGGCACTCTACCAAGGGTGACATAGTGAGACTGTATCTAAAAAAAAAAAAAAAAAAAAAAAAATCAAAAAAGGATGCTGGATATTGTCAGAAGCCTTTTTTACATCAATTGAGAGAATCATATGGTCTTTGTTTTTGATTTTATTTATGTGGTAGATTACATTTATGGGTTTACATATGTTGAACCACCCTTGTATCCTTGGGATAAAACCCACTTGATCTGCTTGCTAAGATCTTATTGAATATTTTTGCAGGGATATTCATTAATGATATTGGCCTATGAGTATCTTTTTTTTGCTGAGTCCTTTCCTGGTTTTCAAATCAGGGTAATATTTGCTTCATAGAACATTTTGGGGAGGATTCCTTCCTTTTCCATATTTTGGAATAACTAATGTAATATAGGAACTAGTTTCTCTTTGAAGGCTTGATAGAATTCTAGTGTGAAATCATCTGGTCCAGGGCTTTTCTTTTTTGGAAGATTTGTGTAGTTAATGCTATTTCAGTGCTTGATAAAGGTCTATTTAAAATTTCTAATTCTTTCTGGTTGAATGTAGTTAGGTGTGATGATTCCAATATTGTTCCATTTCCTCTACATTTTCATATTTTGGGGCATAGAGTTTTTTGTTGTAATCATTGAGGATCTTTTGTATATTTATGGTATCTGTTGTTATTTCCCCTTTATCATTCTGATTAAAGTTATTAGAGATCTTACTTTTCTGTTTCTGGTTCATCTGGCTAAGGATTTATTGATTTTATTAATCTTTTCAAAAAGACAACATTTTGTTTTGCTGATTTTCTGAATGATTCTTTTGTTTTCAATGTCATTTAATTCTGCTGTCATTTGGTTATTTCTTTTCTTCTGCTAGGTTTAGAGCTAGATTATTCTTTCTTTTCCATTTGCTTGAGATAGCCCATTAGGTTGTTGACTTGCTTTCTTTCTGTCTTCTTGATGCAGTATCCCATAGGTTTTGATAGCTTGTGGCTTCATTATCATTTTGTTCAAGAAATCTAATGATTTCCTTATTAATCTCATCTTTGACCCAGCTGTCATTCAGCATAAGGTTATTTAGTTTCCATGACTTAATTTGGGTATGATGATTTCTGTTACTATTGAGTTTTAACTTTTATTCTGTGATGGTCTAAAAAGATATGAGGAATAATTTCTATTTTTTTGAATGTGTTGAGGTTAGACTTGTGTCCTAAGATATGATCAGTTTTGGAGGACAATCCATGGGCTGACGAGAAGAATGTGTATTCAGTTTTGTTAGGATGAAACGTTCTATATATGTCTGTTAAGTCCATTTATTCTAGATCAAGGTTAAATCTATTATTTCTTTGTTTAGTTTCTCCTTGGAGGATCTGCCCAGTACTAAATAAAGGGGGTGTTATAATCTCCTGTTATAGTGCAGGAAAATATCATATTGTTCAGGTCATTTAGAGTTTATTTAATGAATCAGGGAGCATTCAGATATGGCGCATAAATGTTAATTATTGAAATCTCTTCATGTTATGTACTTCTTTGACAAGTATGCAATGTCCATCTTTGTCTTTCCTTATTTTTGTAGGTTTAAATCCAATTGTATCTGCAAATAAGATTGCAGCCCCTGCTTTTTTCTGATTTCCGTTTGCCTGGATTATTGTGTTCTGTCCCTTCACCTTGAATCTTGTTTTATCCTAGGTGTGTTTCTTGCAGAAACAGGTTTAAGTCCTGAGCTTTTGTACCCTGTCAGCCAGTCTGTGCCTCTTTAGAGGGGAAATTCAAACCATTCTCATTTATGGAGAGAATTGATAGGTATTGTGGAGTTTTGGTCCTTTCACTTTTCAGAGGTCTAGAGCTCCCCTCCCTCCCCCACCATTGTGGGAGCTAAGCCTCTTTCTTTAATTTTTAGGTATCTTTACTTTGGTGACGGGCCATCGTGCTGGTCATTATGAAGAATGGGTCTGTGTATTTCTTGTAGAGCTGGTTTAGTTGTGGCAAATTTCCACAACATTCACATGTCAGTAAAATAATTGGTTTCTCCATCACAAATGAAACACAGTTTAGCAGGATATAGGATCTTGGGCTGCAAATTATTTTGTATAAGAAGGTTAAAGGCTGATGACTATTCTCTTATGGGTAGAAAAGTTTCTGCTGAAAGATTTGTTGTCATCCTGATATTTTTCCCTTTGTAGGTAATCCTGGCTGCTTGCAGGATTTTTTTTCCTTCATATTAGCTTTGGCAAAGTTGATAAGGTGTCTAGGAGATGCTTTGTTCTCCATTTTGTCTAAATGGAATTCTGAAACTATCTACTATCTGGGTTTCTCTGTCTCTCAAAATGCTTGGGAAATTCTCCACCATAATGTCTTGGAGCATCACTGCCTTTAGAACCATCCTATTTTCCTTCATGAATCCTTATGATTCAGATGTTTGATCTTTTGGAATAATCCCATAACTCAGTGAATATTCTGTTTTTGGTTTTCTTCTTTCTGCCTCATTGAATGCTTGGTACAGTTCAAGGTCTTATCTTCAATTTATGAAATTCTCTCTTCACCATGTTCAATTTTATGACTGAGGATCTCTACTGAGTTTTGAAGCTCCTCAACACCTCTTTCATTTCCCTGATCTCTTCTATATCTTTCCTCATTGTGTCCATATCCTTGGTGACTTTGTCTTTAAGGTCCCTTTCTTTTTACTTACCCCCCTCCTCTCCCCTCTCCCCTTCTCCTTTTCCCTCCTTTCCCTCTCCTCTTCTCCCCTTTTCTTTCTTTCAGCAGGGTCTTACTCTGTATCCTGGGCTTGAGAAATTCTCTTGCCCTGTTCTCTAAGTAACTGGGACTACAGGTACATGCCACCATGCTCAGCTAATTTTTTCTATTTTATTGCAGAGACACAGTCTCATTATGTTGCCCAGGCTGGTCTCAAGCTTCTGGCCTTAAGTGTTCCTCCTCCTCCTACCTCCCAAAATGCTATGATTACAGGCATGACCTATCATGCCTGGACTATTTAGTTCTTAATTTCTTTCAACAATATTTTTCAGTATTCAGAATACTAGATTTTTACTACTTCTTTTGTTGAATTTATTCTTAAGTATATTATTCTTTTTTTGAGACAGAGTCTTGGTCTGTCACCCAGGCTGAAATGCAGTGTGCAATTATAGCTTATTGCAGCCTTGAACTCCTAGGCTCAGCCAATCTTCTTGCCTCAGTCTCCTGGGTAGCTGGGACTACAGGTGGATACCCCCATGCCCAACTAATTTTTTAATTTTCTTTTGTCACCTAGGCTGGTCTTGAACTCTTGGGGTCAAACAATCTCCTGCTTTGACCTCCCAAAGTGCTGGGATTATAGGTATGAGCCACGAGGCCCAGCTAACGTGTATCTTATTGTTTTTGATGCTGTTCTAAACGGAATTGTTCCCATAGGTTCATTTTTTGGTTGTTTGTTGCTAGTGTGTGGGAATACAATTGATTTTTTCATATTAATTTTATTTCTGCAACCTTGATGATCTAATTAATTAGTTCTAATGATTGTTTCAGTGGGTTTCCTAGAATTTTCCATATAAATATAAGATCATGCCTTCTGCACATAAAGATAGTTTGCATCTTCCTTTATAATTTTGATGTTTTTTAGTAAGGCCTCCTTTGAAATGAGTCAGTGAATTAAAAGAATCACCATTTTCTGAAAGGATGCAAATAAATGGCATTCACAATATGTTTATGTTTATGTTTAATTGCCCTTGAATTTTTTGTTGAGCTAATATATAAACTAATGTATTAAGATTCTAATATGCTAATTTAAAGTAATTATTGAGTTTAAAAGAATATCTTTTGCCATTTTAAATTTTGTTTGTGTATTTTCAAATTGTAGTGGAAATCCAGAATTCATGTAACATAGTAAAAAATTCAAATTATTGAGTCTGATATTGACAGAGTCTTTTTATTAGAAATTTGATTGCTCATGTATGTCTATATTCATGCATTCAATTGTCTCATTTTATTTTTTACACTTATTTAAGAAATAGTTCAGAGCCTGGACAGTGGTACATGTCTCTGCTACTTGGGAGGCTGAAGATGGAGGGTCGCTTGAGGCCAGGAGTTCAAGGCTGTGGTGTGCTAAAATGATTGTGCCTGTGATTACTCATTGCACTCGAGCCTGGGCAACATAGTGAGAATTCACCTTTAAAAATAATAAATAAATAAATAAATTTTTAAAATGGCTCTAATGTAGGTTATTCTAAAACTTAATTTAGGTACAAATGTAAATAGCAAGAAAATAATGAGGTATCTTTGTAATTGTGCTAGTGTATTAAAATCATTACATTAAAAATGGCAAATATTGAATCAACTAAATTAGGGTTAAAAAATCATTTTGAACTTTGACAAGATAGAACATTACTTCCAGGTTCCACTGGTGAATACAACCAGGGAAATTTTTTTATCTTTAATGTCTTTGTGATTTTATATGCTCTCTGCTCTTTCTTTGTTTTTCCTCCCTCTTTGTTTCTTTTTTCCTCCTAATGCTTTCTTAAGATCCCTTTAGCAAAAATAACGGAATGGTCATTTGGATAGATAAAGCCATCAAAATATAATAAAAAGAGAAATCAATGGTAAATTTTTAAGACAACAAAAGCAGAATGTGGATTAGTGAACATATTGTTTGGAAGAAGAGGATAGAGTTATGTTGATTGACATGTTCTCCAGTTTTCCAGGCCTTTTCATTTCCCATGGCTTTATATTCCATTATATGTTTTATAAAGAGTTTCAATGGAAGGAAAAAGAAGGGGGAAAGGATTTTTAGTCAGGGCTTCAAATGAAATTTAATCTTTCTGGATGAGATTCGAAAGCATCTATATTGGGAAGCTTAGTTGGTTAATACCTTCCAATTCTTAAATCTCTGTGCTGGTTTCATAAAATTTTATTCTCTAGATTGCTTTTTTCTGTTACATCTTATACCCTAACCATTATATATAGCCCTTTAATGACAAATGTTTAATAATAAGAGGCTTTTAAAATTATTATTAGTCTGAGTTAACAGTTAAACTAGAACAAGAATCCTATCCTGTCTTGTAAAGTAAGCAACTTTGAGGTCGTATTTAAACGCTTCTCTTCTGTATTAGCATCCATATTGGTAATAATACACTCTTTTAAGTTCATAGAGTTAATTTCTTAGTTAAGTCAACAAATAAGATAATCATACTATTTATTGGAAATTGTCTCTTTAACTTAATTGTTATGTGCTAATGCTGGTTTATTTTACTATTTATTATTCCTCAGATTCAGATGGTAGAATTAACCCTGGGAAAATTGCTTTTATTTCTTCGAAGAGCTGCTCTATTCCAGATGAGAGTTATGGCTGCCTGTCTTCAAACATTCCTGCATTAGAATTGATGGCTCTGTATGTGGCAGCTGCCATGCATGATTATGATCACCCAGGGCGGACAAATGCATTTCTAGTGGCTACAAATGCTCCTCAGGTAGGAAATACTTTTTCATTAAAGGATAAATCTGGAATTTTACAACTTTGCTGCATATCTATTTATAAATCACTCTTCACTTGAATCATATGGCCATTCCAACTGAATTTAAGACTCCAGATTTTAATTATTTGGATAATAACAGATGGCACTGACATGGAATATTCTAGGAAATTAGGGGGAAAATCGCCTTCAACTAGAAAATAGTAAATAGTTCTTGAAATAGTAGCTCATTGTTTTGTGAAATTCTGGAGTACTTACTGTCAATATTTCTGTCTTTGATTAAATTGACAAAACTCTTGACTGTATCTAAAATTTATATTCCTTCTGGTTAGGTCATTTATATGGCTAAAAGCTATAATTGTTAAGGAAAACTATTAATCTTTCTACTATTCTCTATATTCCATTAAGATTTGCTTCAGTATCCAGACCCTAACATCTCTTAGTTTTTAACATATAAATGTATGTAAAAATTCTCCTGGTATAATATGATTTTATATCCAGTACAGCTGATAAGTTTTAAAATTTCTTTGGAGTTACAACTTGCATAAAGAAGTAGGAGTCCCCAACAAATGGATACTATTATTGCAGTTGCTTTAAACATTAAGACCTTGAAGTAAAGACATTGTTTTAAGTAGACATTGTTTTAAAAGACATTGTTTTAAGTAGACATGTTTTAAAAGACATTGTTTTAAGTGTTTGTGGGTTAAATAGAATTTAATATGGTAGTGGGGTTTGTGTATTCAGGGGATTCCCAAAATGTCATTTGTGTGTTTCTAACCTCATACCTTACAAAGAGAGGTACTCAATAATTGTTGTCAAATTCATCTGACTTTTTCACTTGACCATTCATTCTATGCTTAAACTTCAGTACCCATTTTCTGTGTTTCTTTTTCACTTTTATCTCTTTTATATAATCTAACTTTTTTAATATAGGAGATAAATTCTCTTGAATCTCAAGCATATGTTTGGGTAGGAGGGAGAAATGTAGGGAGGTATGTATGTGTATATGTGTAAGTTTGCATAATGGTGTGTGTAAATGGGTTGAAAGGCCCATGTGATTAATTTCTTCAATGAGACTATATTAATAGTTCATGATTTCTGCATGTAACTTTCTGATACATTTAAATCTAGTTATAATATTTGCTCATTTTCTGAGTATTGTTTTGGGAGAAACAGTCCTCCCAAGGAACACATATTTCCCCATTTGCAGTACCATTCTGCAAGAATCAGTTGCCCATTCTTTCTAACTCAGCACATCATAATCTTTGAAAATCCTAATCCTTTGTTGAATTGTAGACTGAGGAGCAGTGGCACAGTGGAAAATAGCACTGGACATGAGATCAAGATCCCTGTGTTTGATTTCTATTGCCCACTTATTACCTATGTGACCTCAAATAAAGGTTTATTGCTCTGAACCTAAAAATATGTGTCTGATATGATTAAGGGTAAAAAGAGATAACATATGGAAAGCTTTCTACTGTTCAAGATGGCATGAAAAACTCTTGAGTCATATATCATGAAATTATTAATTATTGATTAATACTATTAATAATACAATAGTATTAATTAATTAATTATCATAGAAATTATTTACTGTTTTAGTCCATTTCTTTGATTTTATTACTTCTGTTTTGAGTATAAATGAATCTGTCTTGCATATTGCCTCTCTCTAAAGGGTATGTATGACAAATGCATGAATTCTAGTGTTAACTCTCTTACATAGACATAATTTAAAACAATGATATATAACATAAATATAATTTATACAAATTGCATACTCAAATACTGTAACCCTAATCAAAATACAAACATGGCATCTGAACACAGTGTCTGTAATTGTGTTATTTCCAACTTCTTATTGTTAAGGATCACCAATAGATAAGCAATGGGAAGTGCTGCAGTGGAAAGGAGATTAGTAGATAGTTTATCTGTGAAAAAATGTACTTTTTAGCTAATCTCCTTGCTTGTTCCCTGTTCCTCTTCAGTTTATCCTCAACAAATATCAGACAGAGTGACCCTGTTTAAATGTGAGTTACGTTTGTTGCAAACCTTCTAGTGGCATTCACCTTGCTTCCTAAAGTCCTCAAAATGTTTCACAGAGCCCTATATTATTGATGTCTATTAATTCTTCTTTTTTTTACTTACTCAAGTCTAGCCTCACTGGCCACCTTGCTTATTCTTTCTCTATCATACTCCCTTTCTGAGAGCCTTTGTACTTTCTGTTCTGCTGCCCAGAGGACTTTTTCCCTACGTATTTGTGTGGCTCATTCTGTCACCTCTTCCATCTAAAATTTTGAAATCCTCATTTTAGTATTGTTATGCTTCTTCCCTGCTTAATTTTTTTCCATGGCAACAATCATTTAGTATACATATATTTTGTTTATGTACTTTGTCTATTACATGCTTCTTTTCAGTGAAACATAAGTTCCATGAGGGCAGAGAATTTTGTCTCTTATTTCATAACACCTAAAATAGTGCCTGGCCCAGAAAAGGCATTTAGCAAATTTTTGTTGAATGTTGAAGGATGCCTGAATTCTTTGCTCTGTAGTACTCCTAGCTTTTCTGAGCTATATTCTGTTCTTCCCTAAGAGGCCTTGTTTGGCCAGTAACTATGAGATAAGTACTCTTGCAAAAGCCTTGGGTTTAATGTGATTAAATAATAATGTAGGTTCTTTCCTTACTGGAAGCTCTGTGGGTCCAGTCAGGCCATAATTAGTGAAAGATATTATAGTTGCAGTGTATTAGAGAAAGTTAGTGTATATAATACCACCAGCCAGATCAAGGATTCTCTTTTCCCCTCTCATGGTAAGGAAAGTATGTTGGAAAGACACAGGTGAATTCTTGCTGTGAAAGAAGTGAAACATGTAGTCAGGTATATCTTGGAAGAATGTCAGTATTAATAAGATTCTAAGAGACTTCTGAGCTATTTGCAAATGAAAAGTTGGCTGAAGATGGAGATTAGTGCTTGAGATAATTATATTTCTAGAATATGTTGATTAGATTTGGGGTAAAAAGAAACACAATTTTAAGCTGAATTTGAAAATTTGTTTCATCTCCCAAAGCATGGATGAAGATGATGACTAAACATGTGCATTTGTCTCCCCTTTTTCCCGAGAACTCATTAAAATCATAGTAAAATAATAAGCTCATTATAGCAGAGCAGAATAAGTGAAAGTCTATCACCAGTAGATAAGAAAATTTTATAATATTTTGAAAAATGAAAAACAGACAAATATTGACATATGAAAGTATAATAAAAGAGGGCCATAGTATAGGTAGAACCCCAGAGAGACTCATGGTACCATTTGCCCTGTTTTTCCTTCCTGTAGATGTACACACACACACACACACACACACACACACACACACACAGACACACACACACCCGCCTTTAAGCAGAGCCACTACTACCCTATATTTACGTCTAGGCAGTTAACTCATCTCTTAGCGACCGAAAGAAACTGCCTGGAGAGAACATGAGTTACTAGAGTGAGTATTAGTATTCCAGAGTGAATCTTTCTCATTCTGGAAATTTAACAGCTGGCACCCAGTTTGGTAATTCTAAAGCAAAATTGCTAGGTAACAGACCCTATCCATATCACAGAGTTCCTACTCATCCTTCCCAAGGGGAGATACTCTGCAATAAATCATACATAACATCAGTGGAAGGTTACACCTACAATCTAGAATTCATTTTTTATATCAGCACATAACCAAGGATCACCAGCCATATGGCATTAGGCAGAGAAGGCTGGAACAAAAAGTATAAGATGAAAACAAAAATTGAACACATTGGAGTGGGGCGGGGGCAGATAATCCAGGGAATAAAAAGAGCATTCAATTAAAAAAAGCATTCTCAGAGAATTTTAAAAATATTCCATCTGTAAAATAAAAACAGTAAACTGTAAAAAAGAAAACATCAGAGAATAAGTTAGAGCTTTTAGAAACTAACAATATTACTACAGAAAGTTTTAAAATACAATACAAGCATTGGAAATAAAACTCCAGGTTATCTCTCCTAGAACACAGGCAAAGAAGATAAAGAGACAGAAAATATAGGGAAGGAAAACATAGGGCATGGGGGAACAAGTCAAGATCTGATTAGTGGGAGTTCTAAAAAGAGGGTAGTCTATGGATTGAAGGGGTTCACCAAGTGGTAGGGAAGCTGAATAGGGAAAATAACCCCAAATTCACACATAATATGTCCTAGAAAAGTTTCAGCACACCAGAGATTTACTTTTTAAATAAAAGAATTCCTGAGAGGATGAAAACAACACATTTTTAAAAGAACAGATAATCAATTGGCATTATATTCTAGCAGCAATAGATGTTGGACAATGTTGGCTTAAAGTCTTCAGCATTTTATTTGTTTGTGCATTTGTTCAATATTTATTGGGTGCATCATATTGTGAGACAGGCACTATTTAGGCATTGTTATTAAATAAAATAGGAAAAAAGGTTTTCCCTCCTGGAAATTACATTCTAGTAAAGCAAGAAAATAAATTTTGTGTGTGTGTGTAAGACAGATTGAGGAAGAGGGAGATGGAGATCATCATGACATAAGTGTTAGGGAAGAAGTAAAGCAGGGAGGAGTTAGTTAGCTGTGCTGGTATGGGGGTATTATTTTTAAGTTAGTTCTATGATCACAAAATAAAGAGATTCTCAGATATGCAATGATTAAAAAAATATGAAGCTGCCGTGGTGGCTTCTGCCTGTAATCCTAGTACTTTGGGAGGTTCTGGCAAGTGGATTGCTAGGGCTCAGGAATTCAAGACCAGCCTGATCAAGAGCAAGACCCTATCTCTACTAAAAATAGAAAAATTAGCCTATCCTTTAATGGGTGCTTGTAGTCCCAGCTACTTGGAAGGCTGAGGCAATATGATCTTAGAGCACAGGAGTTTTAGGTTGCTGTGAGCTAGGATGCCATAGTACCCTATCCAGGGCAAAAGAGTGAGTTGCTGTCTCAAATAAGTAAATAACTAAGTAAGTAAGTAAGTAAATAAATAAATAAATAAATAAATAAATAAATAAAATCATGACTCATCCATCCTGAGAAAGTCACCTAACAAAACAAGGTTGGTAACTAAAACAAAAGAAGATACGTGATTACTCAAAATTTTAGAACAAGACAAGAACTTCATGGCAAAGGAATCCCAAGATGATAGCTGTTCATTAAGGCTTTGTATAAAATGTCTTTTCTAAAGCTAGCTGCTTTGTTTTCTGTAGCATCTTGTTTGCTATCTCTACTAGATTTTTTTAAAGTGAGTAATATTATTTTTTAAATGAATAAATCTTTCTTTTTATTTATTTATTTATTTTTATTTATTTATTTATTTATTTTTTAAGCAGGAACTCAACTTTATTACGTCAAGCAGCCGCTTATATAGAGCGTGGGGAAGGGGTGGGGAAAGAAGGCTGGGGATGAGGTGCGTGACAAGGTTGGGCCAATGGCATGGTACCATGTTGGTATCTAGGTAGAGGCAGTTTCAGGCTGGGCCTTGCTGAAGTAGCTCGATGGATCTACTTATAATCAGGCTCGGGAAGTTGCACTAGGCCTCAGGCACATTGCAGGGCCCAACAATTTCCTCTTTTGTTTTTTGTATGGCGGAAAAACATAGCCCCTGTCTTAGGTTGAATAAATCTTTCTTAATCCAAGATTTTTCTCTTGAAGTACCCTCTTAGTTATGAGATCATGACTATGACCTAGGTATTTTTAAAAATATTTCCTCTTGTTTCTTGAGATTTAAACGAGGACATTTGTTCAGATTTGTCAGACTCTGCCTATGTTTGGTGTAAGTCTTTCTTATATCTGATGGAGTTTCTCTTTTTTGCTCATATTCATTGAAAGGTGTTACTGTTTGCTAAGATTCTGTCAGTTAGTAGCATAGCTACTTTCAGATCTTTCCAACACAGAGGGTGAAAAGTAACATTTATGATGAGTTAATTTGTTTTACCAAATTATAGATGTATTTGCTTGTAGAGAGAAGGAAGGGATCTATTGATAGATAAAGTAGCAAGATGCTTTAGCACAAAGTCAAAGGTTTTTGACGAATTAGCTGGGGCACTGCTTTCCTTCTTCACTTGTAACAGCTCTCATTATCTATTTTACCTGGCATATTTTTCTTACTAAGTTTAAGCTTGGTCTGCTGCTATACATGCTACCTCCCAAGTATTTTGTAGTAGAATTGACATTGCTTCCTATCTCTGCTCCATGATTCTTCTTGGCTCCCCTCAGCTATGAACCGGTGAATTTATTGGGGTGGAACAGGGGACCTTTCCACTTACTCTTCAGGTAAGTTTTTCCTTCTTGTGACTTAGTTGGCTTTCCTAAGTCCATCTCTTTTTCACCATGTCTTTGAAGTTTCAGTGGTGATTATATCTAGATTCCAATATCAATTTCATAATTTTGCCCCACTTTATATTTCTTTGGTAATTTCCAAGGATAATTTGAATGGTGAGGGAATTCAGAACTTACTTTTTTTTTTTTTTTTTTTTTAACTGATTTTGCTGGCTGAAGGTTTATCAAGTCAGGTAGCTTTATAGGGTACTCATTGTACATTGTGTTTTAATTAGTCCTAGGTATGATTTCCTTCTTTCTGAACAGACAAAGCTATTCTGATAGTTTATCAGTCTTCAGTCTTCATTATATTTAACTTCAAATTAATCAAATCACTATTAAACATAAATTGACCTCTTCGGGAGCTTTTGTACTCGGTCACAGTGCCAGAGTGTCTTCATAGCTCATAGCAATCTCAAACTTTTGGCTTCAAGAGATCCAGTTGGCTCAGCCTTCTAGTAGCTGCAACTACAGGCACCTTTCACAATACCTGGCTAGTATTTCCTATCTTTCTTTGTTTCTTTTTTTGCTGTTGTTTGTTTTTGTTTTTGTTTGTTTTTGTTTTTTAGTAGAGATGGCATCTTGCTCTTGCTCAGGCTGGTCTTAAATGCCTGAGTGCAAGCAGTCCATCTGCTGGGGCCTCCCAAAGTGCTAGGATTATAGGCATGAGCCACTGTGCGCGGCCCCTAGGGAGCTTTTGAAGCTTACTCTTTCTCTTTGGGATTTATGATGTTTAGAAATTGTATCAAGGTTAGTATGAAATTCCTTTGTAAAGTTTAAAAACTCAGCCCATTGCAAAGTTTAAATCATACATTTGTTTATATGAACAGTGTAAAAAATAATCATGGCATTAGGAATCTGTGCTTTAGTGTAGGCTATAGCTATTTTTCACAAATAATGAGAGCTATTTAATTAAGCTCTAAGAATATGTGTCTTAGGGCAGCGCCTGTGGCTCAAAGGAGTAGGGCGCTGGCCCCTTATACCAGAGGTGGTGGGTTCAAACCCAGTCCTGCCAAAAACTGCAAAAAAAAAAAAAAAAAAAAAGAATATGTGTCTTACCTGCGATTTCCATTTTTATCTGTCCTTTCTCATTAGATAGTAAGTAAGATCCATAAGACCCTTACTTACAAAGTTTTTATTTTTACCACCAGCTCTTAGTATAACTTGGCTGTGGAAGTTCTTTAAATAATTACTATGCTTATTTAATAATTTGAAAAATTGCTTAATTTTTAGAGGTGGAAGAGGCTTTAGAAATTCTATACTCCAGTGGTTTTGAATCTCTATTCCAAAGTCCTAGAGTACTGAGAAGGCACCTCAGGGTCTTCCACTGGAGTGAGGTGGAGAAAAGTGAGTAGTTCCACACTGTTTGAACCAGAGTACTTGTGATTTTACCTTTTTCATGCTTCTCTATTACTTCCAGGCACTGTGTCAGGATGAGAGTACAGGATATGTCCTTCTCAGACACATGGGTCTCTGGACAGTACTGCTTCCTCTTCTTATGTTCCCACCACAACTGACTCCATGCTGGCAAAACGACAGAAATGTAGCCCTAAACCCACTCTTGATCCCAAATGACTTTATTAACAGAAGCTCTATCTGAGAGGTTTACTGATAAAATGAAGTAGCCCTCAAATTATTAATTAACTTTATCTCTCTAGAGAGGCTGCACGGGTGTTTGCAAAGAAGATGAACTTTGGAGACAACCTCTTGACTTACTATCTGTGCATGCTGGAAGGAAAGGCCTACCTACACCTCTTTGCACCTCAGTGTACTCATTTATAAAATTATCACAATCCATTCTCACAGGTGTTAAAAAAAAAAAAACTGGTGGTAAAATTTTTTGTATATTTGTAGGTACTCATTGTTTGTCTTCTTCCAACCAGCCCAAGCCCCATTAATTATTAAATCTTAATATCTTTGACATGCTTGTCTCATTTTTCTGTATTCCTTTCTAGGCAGTTTTGTACAATGACAAATCAGTTCTGGAAAATCATCATGCTGCATCAGCTTGGAATTTATATCTTTCTCGCACAGAATACAACTTTCTTCTTAATCTTGATCATATGGAATTCAAACGCTTTCGTTTTTTAGTCATTGAAGCAATCCTTGCCACAGATCTTAAAAAGCATTTTGATTTTCTTGCCGAATTCAATGCCAAGGTTTGTTATGCAAAATAGTGCTTGATTTCACAAATGGAAGTCATATTCTGTGTTGCTGATAAAAAGTGTTTTTTAGTGTTAAATCAGAATTAATACTACCCATGAAGTAACAATAAATGATATAAAATAATACAAATATATTTTTAAAAATAAAATATTTTTATATTACAACATGTCCTAAAACATTGTTATTGCTATTGTTATGTAGACTTTATATTATTGTGGCTTTCTTTGACATGGTGACAAATCCAATCCAATGATTTTATGGACAGATTTGAGAATGTCATAGTGTGTGTCAAGTAAGGCATTACATGAAATTAAAGATGTTTTTAAGAAGCCAGTTATGCCTACCTCACCACACCTGTTACACCTTCTTTATATTAGTGATTAACTGCCTACTTTAGGAGAAGGGAAGTACCCTCTTCTACTTGAGAATAATTCACTCATTCAACAACTGTGTATCGGGATTGCCCACTCTGTGCAGTCATTGTGCTAGGGAAAAATGAGGAAAGGACAGGTCATAGTCTGTCTTCTCAAAGAATGCATTCACTAGAAGATCAAGAATCACTGCCCTTGACCTGGTGTGGTAGCTTATGCCTGTACTCCTAGCACTCTGGGAGGCCAGAGGTAGAAGGATTGCTTGAGCTCAGAAAGTTTGAGACCAGCCTAAGCAAAAGCAAGACCCTGTCTAGCAAAAACTAGCTAAGTGTGGTGGTACATGGCTATAGTCCCAGCTATTAGGGAGCCTGAGGCAAGAGAATCACTTCAGCCCAAGAGTTTGAGGTTGCTGTGAGCTATGATAAGAGTGTGTTCTATTCCTTAAACATTTGGGGGTGAAAAATGCTGAGAAGCACTGCTTTAGATTCCTAAGAGAAGTAAACCTCCTCTTTGGCTGGCAAGAAATTGCTGCTTTCATAATCACTTTTGTGACTAAAAGAATCTGTACCTTCAGGGTAGAGAAACTGGTAACAAAGAATTACTATATTTAATCCTCTGGAAGGAGTCTCCTATACATGTACATGTTGTTATCATTATATTAATAAAATGCTTTTAAAAGTCAGTAAGAAATCAGGGTACCTTTAAATTATTTCATAGTCTGGTAGCTTTATTCACTTTTAATTTAACAATAAAAGTTCATTTAAGTGCTTAAGTCACCTTTCACAGGTGAAGGATTATCTCACCCCATACTTTGGAATCTATGTTCCTCAAAGACATCTATTCTGAAGTCTCAGGAAAATGCCATATGAGCTGGGCTCTAGAATTCTTATCCAGTTTCAATCAAAAGAGATCTCTTTTTAAGTATTTTCCATGGTGATGTTCATCACAAATTTTCCTTTGACAAAAGGATTTGGTGTCCTCTCTCTGAAAACCATTACACTAAGGTTTATAAACCATGATTTAGCCCATTCTTGAGTTCTTGAAAGGCATACCAGTTTGCTTAAGTAAGAATGAAAATTACCATTTATTTCTTTCATTTTATTTTATTTTATTTTTTTGAGACAGAGTGTCACTCAGTGGCCCTGGGTAGAATGCCTGGTATCATAGCTCACAGCAATCTCAAACTCTTGAGCTTGAGCCTCACCCTCCTCAATTGCTGGGACTACAGGCGTCTGCCATATGCAGGCTAGTTTTGGTCTTGAACACGTGAACTCAAGTAATCTTTCAGCTTCAGCCTCCCAGAGTGCTAGGATTACAGGCAGTGAGCAACCTGGCCCAGCCATTACTATTAATTTAAATTACGATTATTCAGCATTGCTATGAATTAGACTTTTTAAAATTTATTTATCGTCATTGATACTATTTTTGCTATTTAAAGATGAGAAAATTAGAGTCAAATAGGTCAAGTAATTTTTCCAATATTATACACTGAAATCATTGTGAGTCAGAATTTAAAACCATAAAGCTCTCACCTAAGGGGCACAGTTTAGGGGTATATGGCACACCTCCTGGGTGAAGGGCTGAACTACAACTTGGACTTTACTTAACAAACCCAAACAATATAACCTACTTATTTGCACCCTAATGTTAATCTGAAATTTAAAAAAAAGAATTTAAAACCATAGGAGTCAATTTCTCAGATTTGTATTCTTTTAACTGTATCATATTACATTCCATAGCTAGAGCCAACTGCTTTTTAGCTCCTTGAGTGTTTTGTTTTGAGACAGAGTTTCACTCTGTCAAGTGGGCTAGAATGCAGTGGCACAATCATAGCTCATTGTAACCTCAAACTCCTGGGCTTAAGCGATCCTCCTGCTTCAGCCTCCCTGGTAGCTGGAACTACAGGCATGCACCACCACCATGCCAGACTAATTTTTATATTTTTTTTGTAGAGATGAGGTCTTGCTGTGTTGCCCAGGTTAAGTGTTCCTTTTTAGAAGTAGGAATAAATAGCTGCAATTCTTATATGATTTATTGATGATATATTAGTGCTGCCCAGAAAGTATCCAGCCATGTAATGTTAAAAATAGAGATATACATGGCTGCATATTTTCCAGATATTTTCCTATCTATATAGTCCCTTGTATATATATATATTTACATATTTTATATATACACACATACGCATAATTAACGATTCTCTGTGGTAATTGCAAATATTGAAACCCATGGTTGGTTATGTTGTTAGAAAGCTATGATTCCATTGAAACAAAATTATAGTGGCACTTCAAAGAGAAATTTATGTCCATGTTATGGTATAAACTGGTTAAAAGAAGCATTTACTGAAATTTCTTCTTGTCATATTCTTGTCTAGACAGAATAGTTTTAAGATAATTTAGGAAGAGCAAACAAAAAATCCCCAATACCAAAAATTATTTAAAAACTCCTGTGCCCTCAGAACCTAAAATAAATTTGTTTTTCTAAAATAGGCCAATGATGTAAATAGTAATGGCATAGAATGGAGCAGTGAAAATGATCGCCTCTTAGTATGCCAGGTGTGCATCAAACTGGCAGATATTAATGGCCCAGCAAAAGTTCGAGACTTGCATTTAAAATGGACGGAAGGCATTGTCAATGAATTTTATGAGCAGGTAAGTTGAAACATGAGATTGCTGGGATGATTTAAGAGCTGCCATATGAAGGTATGTTAGTCTTTGAGATTTGGACAGCTGTATTAAGTGTTTGAAATCTGAGTTGCTTTGACTGCAAGAGTTAGAAACTGGTTTGTTGCCTCGCTTCCCATAACTCAGTGAGTAGGGCGCCAGCCATATACACTGAAGATTGAGGGTTTGAGCCCAGCCTGGGCCTGCTAAAAGACAATGACAACTACAACCAAAAAATAGTCAGGCATTGTGGCAGGCGCCTGTAGTCCCAGCTACTCAGGAGACTGAGACAAGAGAATGGTTTAAGGCTGAGGCGAGAGAATTGCTTAAGCCCAAGTGTTTGAGGTTGCTGTGAACTGTGACACCACAGCACTCTACCGAGGATGACATAGTAAGACTCTGTCTCCAAAAAAAAAAAAAAAAAAAAACTAAACAGAAAAGAAATTGGTGTGTTTACTCTGATTCTTAGTATTTTCTCAGATCTCTTTGCTTTTGTGGCTAAAATTTAAAACAACAAAAAATAGTTTATTGCCTATTTGTAGTGGACTGAACATACTCTTGAGTCTACAGGTAAGGATAGACTATATTATTATTTCAAAGTCTTTTCAACCCTGAGAATCTTTTAAGCTAGAACAGTTTATTTTCTGATGAAGCGGTTTTTAAGTTATTCAGAGTGTATTTAGAATATATTTAAAGAATATAGACCCCTTTTCAACTCTGCTGTAGAAAGACTAACTACCCTGCCATAGAAACATTAACTGGGCAAAAGTCCTGGCACAGAATGAGAAATCAGAAGGCTAGAAATGGAAACAGAGTAATTAGTGATTTTTTTTAAAGCATTCAAAGATACAAACATGCTCTTCTGTTATAATACATCTTTTAAAATCTTGACTTTAAAATAATCCTACCATTTTGCAGAATCTGTGCCATTTTTTTGTCCAAGTTTGAGGCTCCTTACAATGTAGAAGTGCACTGATTTCCCCATGAGCTTAACCTTTCCTTATATCTAAAATACCAGATACACCTTCTTGACTTTGGAATTACATTCTTTGAAAATCTTTGTTGGCCCTGATAATCAGAAAAGATCAAAATGTCTATGAAGTGAAGGCTTTTTACCATAAGTACAAAACATGAGCAATACAGTTGAGCCTATATAATCATGCACCTGGTATAATTTATCAGCCCAGATTGTATTGTAATTTGCAGTGTTTTTCACCCACCTTAGCTAAACATCCCAACATAATAATGTATGCTGTTTCTATGAAGTAAGCTATAAAATACCATACTATGCAATCATGGAAATATAGTATATATTTCAAGATTATTAATGTTTTACTAATCTACATTTAAATTAAATTATACTTAATTTGGGGTAATAAATGGTTATATTTACCTAATTTGTAAGATTATGGTATATAATTTGCATATTTTACCCTCATTTTTAATAATTGAAGCCTGCCTTAGAGATCTCATGTTCACAAAAGAATTTTATGCTTAAGAAAAGGCAATTTTCATATTATCTGTATGAATAGGTAATAATATAGTGGTATATGTCAATTTTAGAAAAGTCACTAGTTCAGTGAAATAACATCAGAAATGTTCAATTAAATCCAACTTACATAATTATTTGAAAAGCAGATAGAGTTAATACTTCTTAAACAAACTTGTAAACCATGCCTGAGGTTGAATCCTGATTCCTCTTATGGCAATGTGACCTCAGTATCCTCATTGATAAAATAGGAATAATGATGATACCTACCTTATAAAATTGCCATGAGGATTAAATCACTTACTATAAGTAAAGTCCATAGTGCTCATTAATGTTAGCTGTTATAATTACAGGACTATTATAAAAAATAATATATTATCTCAGTTTCAGTTCATCTTTATAGATTGTATTATTTCAGTTTCATCTTTCTAGATTGTATTATTCATGTCAAAGGAGGAAAATGCCATCTGATACCACATGCGAAAGTCCTAATCATATCTCCTCGGAACTAAAATTCCTTCTCATTCTGGTTATGCTATTAAGCCTCCATCAGATATAGATGCAAAATTATAACTTTCCCCAACTTTTTTCCTATTAATTATCCTAGTCATACTATCTATACCCCTGTAGTCATTTAACTGCCTTGGGCTTAGAATAACCAAACTCCTGGTGTAAACCTATGAAATTAAAGAGCCCTATAGATACACTGTCTTTTGAAAAATACTGATAGTATTTTCTCATAGAAGAAAAAATCATAAAAGACATTTAATTGTGAGATAATTAATCACTGGGGTTGTTTCTGATTGTTTCCTCAGGGCTATGTTGGTCCATTATATATAGACACTGCTTGTCTGAAGAATTTGCACCAGGATTTGAATTGGTTGGAGAGCAATTTATCCCCAACCAGTTCAAACATCAGGACTAAAAATCCTAATAGTACCATTTGGGAGAATGCTCAGCATTGTGCTGAACACTTTACATAATATTGCCTTTCATCCTCATGGCAACCCTATAAGGTAGATTATTATTCAAAATTTTCACACAGTGAAATTGGGCATAGAGCTAGCCCAACATCACACAGGCAGTAAGTGACAAAAGTAGGTTTTGAAACCACATCTGTCTGACCTCAAATTGTGCTCTCTAGCACTCTAGAAGCTACAGTGGAAGAGTATCAGAGGGCAGGCATTTTGGGCTCTGACTCCCAAATCCTCAAGTCAACTATAGTAGCTCTACTTTTAGTTGTTTTTCATGTTGAATTTTGTGATTTAAATTCATTAAAGGGTTCTGATTTTTTTAAAAAGCAGGAGTTATTGAAAAGCATTTGCAAAATTCAACTGTATACATTTGAAGTGTAGCTACAACAAAATATTTCCATTATGCCTTTCTCCCTAGGAGAAAGACAATTTTTAATTGACACTGGAGACTTTTGCAGGTTGTAAGTAAAATTGCTGATACAATACTTATTATAAAAATGTATATTTTTCTTACTGAGCATCAGCCATACTTGTTCATGTGGAAAAAATGTGAGAATAAAGATTTTTTAGGTTTTCTGAAATATTAAATTCGTATAGTTGAAATGATAGAGTAATTAGATTCTTAGATTCCTTGATGCTTCTTTGGAAAAATTATTTTGACATAGACTATATTTTTAAAAATCTCAAGATAATTTTAACAGCAAAGCTCAGTAGTTTTTTCAATAGTTACCAATGTACTTTTCTTTTCCAATGCTCAGGGAGATGAAGAAGCAAATCTTGGTCTGCCCATCAGTCCCTTCATGGATCGTTCTTCTCCTCAACTAGCAAAACTCCAAGAATCTTTTATCACCCACATAGTGGGTCCTTTGTGTAACTCCTATGATGCTGCTGGTTTGCTACCAGGTCAATGGATAGAAGCAGAAGAGGATGATGATACTGAAAGTGGTGATGAAGAAGATGGTGAAGGATTAGATACAGATGACGAAGAAACGGAAGACAATCTAAATCCTAGTAAGAATACAGGGATAATATAATTTACTTAATGTTACAGGTTGAGGATCCCAAATCCAAAATACGAAGTACTCCAAAATCCAAAACTTCTGGAGCACCAATGTGACACTCAAAGGAAATATACATTGGAGTGAATTCATTTCAGATTTCAGATTAAGCATATTATGTAATACAGGAATATTTTAGGAACATAATGTAAATATTCCAAACTTTGAAACACTTCTGGTCTCAAGTATTGTGAACAAGGGATACTGAACCTTTATTAACTGTAGATTTCTATTTATTTTAATGTCAGAGTATTAGGGAGTACACATTTTGTTTACATAAGTTCATTTTTGTACTGATTAAGTCAACGTTATAAATATGCTCTTCACTCAGATAGTGTGCATTGTATTCAGTAGGTATGAATTTACCTATGCCCTCCTCCCTCCCCTGCTTGATTTCCATGTGTGCACTTAAGTATTGATCGATTAGTTTCAATTTGGCATTGAGTACATGTGTTCGTTTCTGCATTCATGTGGTGTGTCACTTAGAAGAATGTTTTCCAGTTAATTCAGGTTGTCATAGAAGATGCTAGATTGCCGTTTTTCTTAATGGCTGAGTAGTACTCTATCGTAGTGTGCATGTTACCACATTTTATTAATCCATTCACGTATTGGTGGGCATTTGGGTGGTTTCCATATCTTTGTACCTGTAAATTGTGCTGCTATGAACATTTGAGTGCAGGTATCCTTTTTATAGAATGACCTTTTTTTCATTGGGTATATACCCAGCAATGAGATTGTTGGATTAAATGGTAAGTCTTTGAGGTTTCTCCATACAATTTTCCATAGAGGTTACATTAGTTTTCAATCCCACCAACAGTACATAAGAGTACCTTTCTCTCTGCATCCAATCCAATTTCTGTTGTTTGGAGACTTTTTTTTTTTTTTTATTAAATCATAGCTGTGCACATCAGTATGATCATGGGGCAGCATACACTAGTTTCATAAACCGTTTGACACATTTTCATCACACCGGTCTATATAGCCTTCCTGGCGTTTTTTTAGTTGTTGTGCCAAGACATTTACATTCTTCATTTACTAAGTTGTACTAAGACATTTACATTCTACATTTACTCATTGGAATTAGGCGATATCTCATTGTGGTTTTGATTTGCATTTCTATAATGTTTAGAGACATTGAGCATTTTTTTCATGAGTTTATTGGCTATTACAAGTTTCTGTTCATCTCTTTTGCCCACTTTTTAGTAAGTTGTTTGGTTGTTTCTTCCTGATTTGCTTGAGTTCTTTGTAGATTTTGATTATCAGTTCTTTATCAGATACGTAGCATGCAAATTTGTTTACCCATTCAGTGGTTTATCTATTTGCTCTTTTGACTGTGTTCTTGGCTTTGCAGAAGATTTTCATTTGATCAGGTCCCATTTATTTACTTTTGTTGTTGCTATAATTGCTTTGAGATCATCTTCATGATTGGTTTGCCAACGCCAAAATCTGTAAGGGTTTTTTCAACTTTTTTTTTTTTTCTAGGATTTTTATAGTTTCCTGCTTTAGGTTTAAGTCTTTTATCCATCTTGAGTTAATTTTTGTGAGTGGTGAGAGGTACAGATCCTATTCATTCAACCAAGAAATTCTTAGAATTGATAAATGAATTCAGGCTACAGAATAAATGTTCACAGATTGGTAGCTTTCATAAACACCAACAGTCAAGCTGAGAATCAAATAAAAGGTATAATTTCTTTGTCAGTAGCAACAAAGAAAATACCTAGGAATACACTTAACAAAGGAGGCAAAAGACTTCTATAGGGAAAACTATGAAATGCTGAGGAAAAAAATTGCAGAAGATAAAAACAGAGGGCAAAATAAACTATGCTCATGGATCAGCAGAATCAACATTGTTAAATGACTATACTATGCAAAGTGATTTACAGATTCAATGCAATTCCCATTAAAATACCAATGCCATATTTTTCAGATCTAGAAAAAATAGTCCTGTATTTCATATGGAACCAGAAAAGATCCCAAATAGCCAAAGGAACTTTATATAATCAGAACGAATTGCACAATGGTTACTGTGACAGATACACACCTGGGCTTGTGGGTTTGAACCAGGCCCAGGCCTGCTAATCAACAATGACAACTGCAGCTGTAGTCCCAGTTACTCCCAGTTGGGAGGCTGAGGCAAGAGAATAGCTTAAGCCCAAGAGTTTGAGGTTGCCATGAGTTGTGACGCAATGGCACTCTACTAAGGGCAACATAATGAGACTGTGTCTCAAAAAAAAAAGAAAAGTAAAGAACAAATTGGGAGGCATCACTTTACCAGACTTCAAGCTATACTACAAGGCTACAGTAACCAAACAGCATGGTACTGACACAAAAATAGAGACATAGACCTATGTGTAAGAACAGAGAACCCAGAGCCATCTAATTTTTAACAAAACAGATAGAAACATACAGTGGGGAAAAGAATCTCTGTTCTATAAGTGGTGCTGTGAAAACTGGATAGACACATGCAAATGTCTATTTGAATTTTTAAATTTTTGTTTCTTAGATACAGATTCAGCAGTCATATCTTTGTGTGTGTGTGTGTGTGTGTGTGTGTTTAAGATCAAAGTCTCCTTCTGTTGTTTGTCACTGAGGCTGGAGTGTAGTGGCATGATTGTATCTCAACAGGAACTCAAATGATCCTCTCGCCTCAGCTTCCCAAGTAATTGGGACTATAGGCATATGCCACTGTACTCAGCTTGGCAGTCATATTTTGATTAACTATTATCTAACCGTTCAGATTCAGTAGTCATGTTTTGAGTAACTTATATGGATTGAGTATTGTGCTAACACTGTCACACAATAAGCATTCTTATTCTTCTTTAATTATTAACATCTACTGAGGTATTGTCCTCCACCCAGTATTCTTTTGCAGGTTCTACCTGTGCATGTGTGATAGGGCTATCACCATATCTGAACATATGTGAGGTAGGTGGGGCCTAGTGGTTAGTCATCCTGTCATCCCTCCTCATATACACCAATCCCAAACTCAACCCCAACAGGCAGGTAAGGAACACAACTTCCAAAGCAGCCTCCTAATCTGCCTATCATGTAGACTTGGGAAAAGGCTCAAAACAGTAGCAAGATAAAGGAAATGTACATTCCCTGGCTTCAGGGGGGCAACCAAGTTTTGTGGTATTATGAATTTGAGTTACCAAACTGTAGTGACATTTTTCTGTATAAGCAATGAGTATGAATGGAAAATGAAAAAAATGTCATGTTTGTAATTGTGGATGAAAATTTGTTCTTTATTTTTAAAGTAGAATTTAAATTATGCCTAGCTATTTTTTTTATTTTCAGGCATGCTAGAAATCAAACAGATAGGATGGCTACAAAAAACAACCCCCCAACATGTGCATACCTTGTATTTAGAATTAGCACAGAAAAATCATATTAATATTTATATAAACTTAAAAATAATTGCACCATACTGCCACTACCATCTGAGTGTCAACTGGGGAGGATCAACTGACTTGTAAAAACTATATCCACCAAAATGTTGGCAATTATGTTTAATTCAATACATAAAACACCCCTAAAGAGTTGGCTTTTAACTTTGGATTATTATTTTCATTTGAAATTTCAGTATTATCCTTCCCTCTTCCATACCCACCCAGTCTTCCTTAAACTACTTCTCTATTTTTATCAGTAATTACCGTATATACTCGAGTATAAGCCGAGTTTTTTTCGGCACAAAATTTGTGCCGAGTTTGGGTTTTTCGGCACAAATTTTGTGCCGAAAAACTTGGCTTATACTCGAGTATATATGGTATAATACCATCCATTTTATCTATATTTATAATACCACCTAACATATTTCTATTTTGCTTCTTTTTGTTTGTACAGGTCTTTCCACTGGAATGTGAGCTCTGTAGTGCAGAAATTACTTTTATAATACTATCTTATTACACTATTTTATACTATTATTTCATTATACTGTTTATCATTACAACCCCAGTGGCTTAGATAAATACCAAGAATATAATAGGCATTTAGATAATTTGTTGAATGAATGATTGAATCATATTGCTGTGATTTGAATATATTTGTTTTAAATTTTATAGAACCACCAAGAAGGAAAAGCAGACGACGAATATTTTGTCAGCTAATGCACCACCTTACTGAAAACCATAAGATATGGAAGGAAATCATAGAGGAGGAAGAAAAATGCAAAGCTGATGGGAATAAACTCCAAGTGGAGAATTCCTCCTTACCTCAAGCAGATGAGATTCAGGTCATTGAAGAAGCAGATGAAGAGGAAGAGCAACAGTTTTAATAGAAGAAAAGTCATATTGAAGAAGCATGGAGGGTTGTTCCCAGGGGCAAAAATCATTGCCTAGTGGTCACTGTGTGTGCTGACCTTAAACTGATCGTTCCTATTTGGACAGGGAATACTGTGAGAGGATTCTTGCTATGCAGGCAGTTTCCCACTCCTATGCACTTTCACCAGATGAACTAGAAAAGTACTCTTAGAACTATGCTTGAGTTGACCCATGGTGAAAAGCCTTTACTTAAATCCTTCACTGGTGTATAAATACTTCGTCATAATACTGCTTTGCTGGGTAGTGAGCTCTTATTTTTCATTGAGGGGTAGCTATAACTAAAAACTCAAGTGACTTACTTCAGTTACCAAAGTGGGCAGAACTTTTTGCTTTCATGAAAACAAAATTCATATTGTATTTTCCAATGTGTCTTTTATGTCTTTGGATGTTTTGGAAAAAAGTCCATGCCTATCTAAGAAGGAATCCATTATTGCCTTTCTGAGGGATTTCTGCTCAGTGAAATACACTGTTCTGTTCTATTTTCCTAGCGTGGTTTATCCAGGAAGGACTGAATGACCTTTGTTATATTTAACAAAACTCGAGTGCATCAATTTCTGATGCTTTTTACTGTTGCCATGTTATCTACTACGTGTTGATTTCTGCTGAAAGTATTCAGGTCTGCCGTGGCTATCGGAAATCTGAATTCCAGTTTTGACTTTCCGTTCTGTGGTTGAATTTTAAAGCTGTTTAGGTTTAACAATGAAGGAATTTTATTTAGTCCAAACCGTTCTTATTTTATTCTTGCTCAGGACTAGTATTTTTTTTTTTTTTTTTTAACATTTAGTTAATATAAACACAGCACAGATTTGTTAGAAGAAAAAAAATTTGTCCTAATATTGATGTTAACCTTTTATGAAATGAGCATCATTTTCTCTCTTCTTTAATGAATTTGAGACTAATTAAAGCCAAGGAAAAGGACATGTCTGTCTTTTGCCTCACTGCAAAATCTAATGAAATTAATCCCATTAAAGCTAAAGAACAAAAGAAATATCATGAGCTGTAGAGGATACATACACTGAATCTGTGTTTATTTTTAGATTCATATCTTAGGTGTCAATGTGTTACTGTAAAACTTACGTTTCTTTTTCTGTTAATTTCCCTCTGCCTCAAGATTATATGACAAAAATGACCTACCACTCCTCATTACTTCTAGAGCCCAACTGATTTCTGAAATAAAGGATGGGGATAATTATTTCATTTTCACATTAAAAAACTAAACATTTTAATAAGTCATTTCGCACAAAAGCACATTACTAGGGTGACTGCAGAGAATATGGGCCATATTTACAATGTTTATACACTTGTTAAGGTGTGGACATACACTTTAATTGTGAAAAATATTTGAAGGTATAAGGAGTAGCCAAATTGACGGAATAATATTTTTTATTATTATTGAATACTATTATCATATTTTCAATCCATAAAATTTAATAGACAGTGAAATCATTAATTTTCCAAAGTGATCCCTCCAAAATACGGCATCAGCAGGCAGTTTACTTACCTAGAATAGTTGCCTTAACTGAAAAGATTATCAAAGATATCAATTAAAAACATGGAAGTATTGGAATTTTTGATCCTTCAGAATGTCAATATTTAATGAATCACCAATTTTTATTTATTAGACATGTGAGTGCTGTGTTCCTTGCTACCACTTTTTTGCTACCATTGCCACATCATTTATAAATCAGTCCCACTATAAATTACTCAGTAATAAAATTTTAAGTGATACTTTATTGAGTTTGCACTTACAGTGTATATATCTTGTCCTTATATTTCTCTGGAGGACATTTTCCATTCTGCTTAAGTGTATTTCTGCTATTTTCACTCCTGCAGAATGCATACAAGTGTATGTATATAAATTCATACATGTGCATGCATACAAAAATGAGCCTATATTATTTTATTGGATTTTGACTGTATTTGTTTAGTTTATATTTTTATTTTATTTTCTAAAAAGAATTTTTTTTCCATTAAAAATACTATTGCTAGGAACTTATTTTTAAATAATTTAATCCTTAAGTTATTTAACCCTTGCTAGATAGTTGACATATATTAAAATAACTGGCCTAAAGAAACCCAAAAAAGTTTCCCTACTGAAACTGCCATAAACAATATTACAGATCTTATTTTTTTGCTACTAAATCAGATTAATTTATTATAATAATTTTCAACATGAATTTGCTCTTGTTTTAAGTCACTAATATTAGAAATATTCTCTTAATATTATATCTGTGTGTCTGTGGGCACATTTTTCCTTATAAAAATACTTTTCAAAAGTTGTTTTATAATTTGAAAACTGTTTCCTGTTATTTTTCCTGTTTTTTATTATTTTAACAAGAGCACTTCGTTGGTGCTCTTGGCTTTTTCTACCCATTTTTATAAGAAACCTGGAGATTTTGGCATTGTGTAAGTAGTCAGGAATTCCTTCCGTCTCTCTAGACTGCACCTAACAGGAGAAGCTCTAGTGGGGAAGGGGGTAGTAATGGTAGGGGAAGCAAGCTTCTCCCAGCTGAGAACTGAAGATTAAAAGAGTTAGCTCAGAGATGATTACTTATAGAAGGAGAATAAAATGTATGTATAGAGGGCAGGAAAGAATGCATCCCCACATTGGATGACTGGAAGAAATTCAGAGTGGCTGGAAGATAGAGCACAGGAAGAGGGAGTGGTAGAGAGAGGGTGGGGCCTTATAAAGAATGGCAGACCACTTAAACTTTACTCCTAAAGAAAATGCAAAACAGCTGAGTTTTAATCTGAAGAATGACATGATTAAATTTACATTTTACAAGGATCATTCAAATAGCATACTATAGTCATCCCTTGGTAGAGGTAGGAGGTTGATTCTAGGATGCCCTCACATACCAAAACCCATGCATACTCAAGTCCTGAAATTAGCCCTGAGATATTAAAAGTCAGCCCTCTCTATATGCAGCATCCAATAAATACTATATTTTCAATCTGCATTTGACTGTGGATGGTGAGTCCACCAATACAAGGGATTGCTATATTTATTGAAAAAATCCACATACAAACACACCAATGCAGTTCAAACCCATATTGTTTAAGTATCAATTGTATTTTGAATTGTTAAAAATTATGGGAGGCTGCTATTTTGGACTGAGCTTCCCCAACAGATCAGACCAATTCAAAATGGAGTCACTTGTACTAAATGCCACATAATCAAACTGAAACATTAAGGAAACAGGCAGAGCCCCAAACAGACCAGTTTTTCCCTGAAACAGGAGATTCCAGTCTACCTGAGTCAGTGTAATCAAGCAAGTTCCTTTGATAACCTTATAGAAGTAACCTGACATTAATCAATCAGTTCTTTTACTATTGTTCTGTGCCCTTGTTCTCACTGACAAAACCCAATGTTCTGCCATTACCCAGTAGTAGCTTCATCCTGTGTTATAGAATGGAAGCTAACCCTATTCATAAATCACAAACAAAAACCAGTTTGTGCTATAAATTTATTGTAATTTTGTTTTTAGACAAAATGGATTTAGACATAGGGAAATAGCAAGATTTAGACATAGGGAGATCTTAGTGGTCTTGAACAGACTATAGGACAACAGGGAAGTTAATGGATGAGATTTAAGATACAGAATCAATTGCCTTGGTAATTAATTACTACAATGGTAGGAAAGAAATGATGAGGATGACTCCTAGATTTCTGATTTGGACAACTATCAATGTCATTCACTGAGATGAGGTATATCAAAGAAGGAATCGATTTTGAATGTGGCAAAGAGTGAAGAGAGGAATTCAGATTGGAGCAAATTAAGGAGCTTGTGACATCCAAGTAAATTTTAGTACAGATGTAGAATTTAAAAGAAAGATATGGATTAAAAGTATGGATTTGGGAGTCAACAGCAAATAGCTGATAATGGAAACCATAGGGTGAAATCAGATTACTCATAATTTTTGGCATAGTGATTAGAAAAGTTGGACTTGGTTAGAACTCTGAGAAACACTAACCTTTAAAGACTGTAAAGAGGAAAATGAGTCTTAAGACCAAGTGGCTATAAAGAGAGGAAGAAAAGGAAGACCATAATGTGACAAAAACCAAAGTAAGGTCTCTAAAGAAGTCAAAATAATAAGCAATGTCAAATGTTGCCTAAAAGATGGAATAATATGAGATCTGAAAATATTACCACTGATTTTTAAGAACAAAGATGTTACTTTTTCATTTGCAAATGGAGTTTCAATGGAGTGATGGGGACAGAAACCAGATGATAGATTAGAGAGTATAAATGACAGACTTAAGTTTCTGGTAGATTAGATAAAGGACCTTGCCATCACAGAAAAACTGTGTACACTGCTGGGTTCACACAAATAAGAGAATTCTCCAAGGGTTTAAATTAAAAAAAAAAAAGAAAAGAAAAAAGAAAATAGAAACCAAATGGGAGCTTTAAGTGCTAAACTACATCTACATACTGAAAGTTACTCAATGCCTAAAACTGAATGAGTCTAAATGGTAGGTCTGTAACAAAGTGAAGGAGCAGAATCTCTTAGTTCTTAATTAACCTAGGGACCTTGAGGGGACCAAAGTGACCCCAGTTTACTCACCCTTGGCTGCCAACCAAAGGAAATGCAGAACCTATTTTAAGAGAAATATCACCAACTTAGGCTTTCTAGATTCTTTCATGTTAACATAAACCAAATAAGGACTCACAACCAAATGTCACTGTCATGGTTAAATTCTGTATGTCATCTTGACTCTTTCAGTACTGTAAAACAAGCACTTTAAAAAACAAGCTAAGCTACAAGTGATCAAGCAAGAAGCAAGCAATGGGGCCAGGACACTATTGTGTACAATGATGGTTTTATGTTTTTTTGGATGATATACCAGCAATGCCATCCTTTCAGTCACCCCTTCCTTTGGTTACAATTGTTATTTTTTATCAACAGACTAATGTTGGATAATGGTCATATTTTCTATAACTGCTTCCTGTTGCCTTAGAGTAGTAGAGTTGCCCTTACCTGAGAGTCCAGTTGAGAGTTGTTAAGAGGGAGGGGCCAAAATCAGATGGTCTTGAAAGTCAGAGTAAATTTCATTGGAGTACAATGGGAAGTATCAAATTCAGCTTTGTATGCACATTATCTAAGTAGCAGGAAATGTAGGTCCAAAAATGAGTGCTAAAGTAAAGCCACTAAGGGTCCTAAGAAATGTTAACTAAGAGAACCTTGACCACACATGGAGTTTGAAATCTTACCAATGAAATTCTCCAGAAGTTCCTTGTTCATTAAGAGTATTGACTCTGGGCTGGGCACTCATGACTCATTGGTTAGAGAGCCAGCTCCATTTACCAGGCCCAGGCCTGCCTAACCAAAAAAAAAAAAAAAGAGTATTGACTCTGTTTAAAAGTGTTTTGGATGTTGGTTTGAATATTTTGTGAGTGGTTAACAAACAAAACAAAACATCCTTCTCCTAAGAAAACATGTATCTCCATGGTTAGCAGATAGTAAATCTATAGCTCATCTATTTTGTATCAACACTCCTGCTAGAGAGGTGATCTATTCTTGCTATATTATGGAGGTCACCAAAACTTCAAGAAGACTATTAAAAGCATAATAATAATGTGTAAAACTTCTGAATTAGTAGAGGGGAAAAATAAGAAAACAAAAAACTAAAGATGCAATAATGAGAAAAAAGAATCATACAATAATATGACAAATAGAAATAAAAAAGGCAGGAACAAATTTGAAAATATCCATACCCACAATAAGTATAAATAGAGTTACTTGCCTGATGGGAGTTTTAAATTAGCCAATATTTATAGAGTACATGCTTATAATGTAGTAGGCATTGTTCTAGTGATTTTTATATGTATATATTTATATTTCATCATTACAATATTTTCAGGTAAGTATTATTTCTGTTCTGCAGAGGAGGAAACTGAGGAACAGAACCTTGCTTATAGAAACACTGCTAGTATGTGGTAGAGTTAAAATTCAAATGTGGCAGTCTGGCTTAAGTCAGTGCTTTTTCCCATTTAGCCATACTGCTTCTCAAACATATTTCAGCAATATGTGAATATGCTATTGACAGTAGACCCATTAAATATAAAACATCAAGAGGCTGAAGGAAAGCAATGGAAAAAAATGTAGAAAGCAAGTTCCTAAAGAAATATACCCATATAGTAAATTGTAGTAAAGCAGATGTTTAAGATGAAAAGCATTGTTAGGAATAGACAGTCACTACATGATGCTGAAAAGTTTCAGAGTTCAGTTCATGGGGAATTGTGGGAACATGGCTGCTTTTACCAGAGGCTCATGCCCAGAGAGAGAGATACTGGACTGAAGTGGATAGAAGTGGAATGTGAGGATCTCCTCACTGAGAGGACTGTTTGAGGTAAACATCACCCAGGCTGAATCAAGCAGCAGAAATAAGAAAGTGGAAGAAAAACAAGTATGAGCTGAGCTCCCAGAGGAAGGGAGACCTCTTCCCTCAAACAGGAGTTCCACAGTGGGCAACCAGTCTGCCAGCAAACAGGATTCAAAAGTCTGCTCACCTTATCCCACAGGAGAGCAGTCACTAAGTCCTAGTCCTCCTTAACTATTGAGGTTTCAGCCCTGAGACTAGGCTGCACTCTGGCACAAAAGACCAAATATTTTCCCTGCAAATAGGTCACCCTTCCCCCACCCTAGTTGCCAGAGGGACTGCCCCCTGTAGAGTCTGGAGAAGTTCATAAGTCTGCTGGTCACAAAGCTGCATCATGAAACAGTAGCACTGTAGTCCTAGCTTTGGAGGGGAGAGGGTGAAATACCCATCTCCAGCTCCTCAGAAATTCTCAGGCAGATCTGTTTTCAGCTGGTCAGGACAATTTCTGAGCTCCTTGAGTGGGTGGGGCCAGTGCTTAAATGACCTTGACCTTTGATTGAACTTTGGACCTGTCGCCTCCACATGCATAGATCTCAGAGCTTGATTGGATGGGCAGGTTGGTGTCTAAGTGATTTCAGACTAAACTTTGGACCTCTGGCCTCCACCAGGTGGGGCTCTCTGAGATCAACTCGGTTGGAGGGGGCAAAGTTTAAGCACCTTTGGCTTGAATTTCGGATTAGTTCTCTCTACGGGGTGGAGGCTCTCTGAACTCATTTGGGTGGGCAGGGTCTGGTGCCTGAGTGACTCTTACCTTAACTTTAGACTTGCACCTCCTGCAGGGCAGCAGTCCCTCTCCTCCTCTACCCCCAGCTTGACTGGGCAGGTAGGGTCTAGTGCCTGAGCAACTTTGTCTGAGTTTTGGGCCTACACCATCCACAAAGCTGCAGCCCTCAGGGCTCAACTGGCTGGATGATAACCAGAGCATAAGCATTTCTCCTAAATTCTGGGCCAGTGCAGTTGGCTGGGCAGCCTTGTGACTTTGATTTGGTGGATGGAGCCAGTTCTGGCAAAGCAACTTGGACTAGAACTCTAGGCCAGGACTATCTATGGATTCCTGTCCCCCTGGAGACATTGTCTGGGGCTGCAGATTCACCACTTGTGTGCCTTTGTTAGTGTGGTAGTGGCTCTGCAACAGTGACGAGTGGACTCATCAGGGATGATCCATCAATTGAACTAAAAATGTAAAATTAACATATTAAAAAAGAGAAAAAGGAAGCTGAAAATACTCATGAGGAGGAATCAGCAGAAGTCTGGCAACACGAAAAATCAGAGCAAATCAACACTTTCTGGGGATGTCAAAGAAAATACATCAGAAAATTCCATCCACAGAAAAATTGCTGAAATGTCAGAAATAGAATTTAAAATATGAATGAAAAATAAGATAATTAGAATACAGGAAAAGATGGAAACAGAGAACCAAAAAATAGTTCAGAAGTTGTCTCAAGAAATTAATGAATTCAAAGACAAAGTCACCAAGGATATGGACATAATGAGGAAAGATATAGCAGAGCTTAGGGAATTGAAAAAGGTATTTGAGAAACTTCAAAATACAGTAGAGTTGCTAAGAAATAGAGTTGATCAGTGTGAAGAAAGAATCTCAGATAAAGAAGACAAGACTTTTGAACCATCCTAAGCATTCAAAGAGGCAGAAAAATGGAGACAAAGAACAGAATATTCTGAGAGAGAATTATGGCATCATTCCAAGAAACCAAATATCCAAATTATAGGGATTCCCGAAGAAGAAGATGGTCCCAAAGACACAAATTCTCAGCTCTAAGACATTATGGCAGAGACTTTCCCAAGTACTGCAAGAGACCCAGAAATTCAGATAGTATTTTAGGAACCCCAGCATGACTCAATACAAACAAAGCATCTCCTAGACACATTGTAATTAATTTTGCCAATGTTAACAAAAAGGAGAAACTTCTGCAAGCAGCTAGGCATAAGAAAAGTTATTACATACAAAGGGAAAAGTAAAGGATGACTGTAGATCATTCAGCCAAAACTTTCCAAGCCAGAAAAGGATGGTCATTGACCTTCAACCTTCTTAAACAAAACAATTTCCAGCCCAGGATCCTATATCCTACTAAACTGAGTTTCATTTGTGATGGAGAAATCAAATACTTCACAGACATCCACATGCTAAAGAAATGTGCCATGACTAGACCAGCTCTACAGGAAATACATAGACCCATTCTTTATAACAATCAACAGGAGGGTACACCACCAAAGTAAATCTACCCAGAAATTAAAGAACAAAGCCTAGTTTCCACAATGTGAGAAGCATAAAATTAAACTCTGGACTTCTGAAAAACAAGATGACCAAAACTCTGCCATATCTATCAGTTTTCTTAATTAATGTGAATAGTTTGAACTCTCCTTTAAAAAGCCATAGGCTGGATGACTAGATACAAAAACTCAGGCCAGATATCTGTTAGCCTACAAGAAACTCACCTCAAAGAATAAAAAAGACTCAGGGTGAAGGGATGGGCAATGGTATTACAGACAAATGGACAGCAGAAAAAAGCTGGGGTTGTAATCTTGAATGCAGATACAATGGGATTTAAGCCAATAAAAATAATGAAAGATAAAGATGGACAGTACCTACTGTTCAAGGGAAACACACAATATGAAGAGATTTTAATAGTTAACATCTATGCACCCTATCTGAATGCTCCTCGATATATAAAAATAAACCCTAACTGATCTAAACCATATGCTATCTTCCTGCACTATAATAGTTGGAGATATTAACAGCCCATTGGCAGTATTGGACAGACAGATTCTCCAAGCAGAAACTAAACAAAGAAATGGTGCACTTAAACAAGACCCTAGAACAAATGGACTTAGTAGACATTTATAGAACACTCTATCACAACAAAACCAAATACACATTCTTTTCATCAGCCCATGATCATCTTCCAAAATTTATCATACCTTAGGTCACATGGCTAACCTCAACAAATTCAAAATAATAAAAATATCCCCTGTATCTTCTCAGACCATCATGGAATAAAAGTTGAACTCAACAGCAACAGAAATCTTCATATTCAAATAAAATCATGGAAAGTAAATAACCTTATGCTGAATGACAGCTTAGTAATAGACAAGATCAAGAAAGAGATCATTAGATTTCTGGAACAAAATGATAATGAAGACACAAACTATCAAAACCTGTGGGATACTGTAAAGGCAGTCATTTGAGGGAAATTTATAGCATTAGATACCTTTCATCAAGAAAACAAGAAAGAGAGCAAGTCAGCAACCTTGGGCCATCTCAAGCAACTAGAAAAGGAAGAACAATCTAATCCGAAACCCAGCAGAAGAAAAGAAATAACCAAAATTAGAGCAGAACTAAATGAAATTGAAAACAAAGAATTATTCAGAAGATCAGTGAAACAAAAAATTGGTTCTTTGAAAAGATTAATAAAGTTGATAAACCCTTGGCTAGACAAACCACAAACAGAAAAATAAGATCTCTAATAACTACAATCAGAAATGATAAAGGAGAAATAACAAATGCCACAGAAATAAAAATGATTCTCAACAATTACTACAAAAAACTCTATTCCCAGAAATAGGAAAATGAAGAGGAGATGGACCAATATCTGGAAGCATAATACCTTTCAAAACTCAGCCAGAAATATTTAGAAATCTTGAATAGACCAACATTAATTACTAAAATAGCATCAATTATACAAAATCAAAGGACTCTATTCCTTTTACAATAGCACTGAAGAAGATGAAATACCTGGGAATATATCAACAAAAGATGTGAAAGATGTCTATAAAGAGAATTATGAAACTCTGAGAAAGGAAATAGCAGATGTCAACAAATGGAAGAACATACTATGCTCATGGATAGGAAGAATCATCATTGTTAAAATGTCCATACCACCCAAAGCAATCTATAGATTTAATGCAATCCCCATCAAAGCACCAATGTCATACTTTAAAGAACTTGAAAAAAATAGTACTTCAAGTCATATGAAACCACGAAAAAACCCCAAACAGCAAATACACTTCTTGGAAATAAAGACAAATCTGGAGGCATCATGTTGCCAGATTTCAGGTTATATTATAAGGCTATAGTGATCAAAACAGCATGGTACTGGCACAAAAATAGAGAAGTAGATCTATGGAATAGGATAGAAAATCTAAAGATGAACCCAGCCACATATTGTCATTTAATCCATGTAGAAGACTGAAAACTGGACTCATACATCTCACCATTGACAAAAATGGTTTCTTGTTGGATAAAAGATTTGAATTTAAGACATGAAACAATAAAAATGATAGAAGAGAGTGTAGGGGAAACACTTGAAGATATTGGCCTGGGAAAAAACTTTATGATGAAGACACCCCTAGCAATTGCAGAAACACCAAAAATATATTACTGGGATTTGATAATGCTAAAAATCTTTTGCACAGCTAAGGGTAGCACAAACAAAGCAAATAGCCTTTGGAATGGGAGAAGATTTTTGCATGTTATGATCTGACAAAGGCCTGATAACTAGAATCTACAGAGAACTCAAATTAAACAATAAGAAAAGTACAAACAGCCCTTGCTCAAGTGAGCAAGAGATTTGAACAGAAACTTCTCTGAGGAGGACAGACAAGTGGCAAACAAACACATGAGGAAATGCTCACCATCCCATATCATCAGAGAAATGCAAATCAACACCACTCTAAGATATCACCTAATGTCAGCAAGATTAGCCACACCACAAAGTCGCAAATCTGCAGATGCTAGTGTGCATGTAGAGAGAAGGGTACACTTCGACACTGGTGGTGGAATTGCAAACCAATACAGCCTTTTTGGAGATAAGTTTGGAGAATCCTCAAAGATCTAAAAGTAGACCTTCCATTTGACCTTGCAATCCCATTACTAGGTATCTACCCAGAACAAAATTTATTTTACCACAAAGACATCTGCACTAGAAAGTTTATTGTGGCTCAATTCATAATTGCCAAATCATTGAAGCAACCTAAGTGACCATCAACCCATGAATGGATCAACAAACTGTGGTATATGTATACTATGGAATATTATTCAGCCACTAAAAAAGATGGAGACTTTACATCTTTTATATTTACCTGGATGGAGCTGAAATACATTCTTCTCAGTAAAGTATTGCAAGAGTGGAAAAATAAATATCTAATGTACTCCATACTAATATGAATTCAACATTTATATAATTACATGCTCATAAGAACAATAATATAGTCCAATTTTGAGGTAGAGGGAAGTGGGACTGGTTTTAGAAGGAAGTGTTATCAGAGAAAATGTCTGTGCCTACAAAGAATCAATAGCCATCTGCTATTTTTATTATAAATACATTACTATACTTTCCTAACTACCAAACTGCTGCTATAAGCATGGATGCTCAGAGGGCACATGGACATTCATTCATAAGAATGATACTGTTCTCATGAAGATACAGCAGAGGGCAAGATTTGAGAGCACTAGAAGGCTCTAAATTAAATATATATTTCTCTTATCATTTGCTACCATATCTAACATACCTCTGTAGTCCATATTCATTAATTTGGGTTTAAATTTCTTGTTTAGTCCTCTGTTAAACCGGACTAGTACCACAAAGACTATTAATAACAATACCTAATCAGAAGGGAACTGGCATCTATAATCAAAGCTCCCTAGGGCAGAAGCCAGACAGAGTTAATAAGGATGAGAGATACCTGGTACTAAACAAGAGGCACTGCTGACAGCATTCACGGCCCTTCTTGGCATCTTAAGCAACACATGTCATTTGTACCTTTGTGTTCCTCAACAAGGAATTCCACCTTAGAAGCCATGCAAGCTTGAAAAACAATCATAACTAGTGCTTGTTATTCCACTAATATTATTTTTAAAGACATATCTGTGTTCATTTGGCTTTATGATGCTGTGACTTTCATCCAAACACACATATTGATTAAACAAGGCTCAGGTGTGAGGTAAACACATATTTGTATTCCCCAAAATGTTCATGTACTTTCAGCGTCTTTCAGCACAGATGAGGTAGGGTTGGGGTTGCAATGTCATGCCTAACCTAGGCTTTAGATTTGGAACTAGTGCATGTGGAAAATGCAAATGAAATCGTTGAAGCAATGCTGTAAAAAACAAGAACATTTCCATCCGAGCCAACTGCTCTCCAAGACAGTGTCTTCTCCCTAAACAGAAAAAGCAGATATAATAATTTAAAAAAACCCATTATGTTTACCAAAATTAATTTCTAATGTTTAGGTGCCATTCAGAAAATCTGAAATTTAAAGAAAGTTACAGGAAGTTATGTTTATTAAAAGATTTTCTTAAATCCCAAAGAATAGAAATTGGCACTCAGCTCCCAAAACCCATTCCTTTATCTCCTTTTGTCAGATCATGGATTTTTGTAAGATTTTAATCCCTTCCACCACAACCTCTGCACATTATAACAGAGCCAAGATATGCCATGAAAAATCTAATTTAAAGTGTGACATTTTGCTCTGTAGATGTAAGAGCGGCCCATTTCATTTCAGCTGTATATTCTCTAGCAAAAAGAAAGGGTTTCTAGTCCATCTTCCAGGAGTCTTGTGATCTGTCTAGTTTTTCATAGCAGAAGCAATATTTTCCTAGTTGGAGATGAGATACAATAACTGAAAGCCAATAAAGCTAGATTCTAGTTTTGCTTCGTTTTGTTATCTTTCCCTTCTCTGGGTTCCAGATTTTTAAGTTACCTGTTACTGACTTCTTCCTCTACAAGTTATGATTATGGGCCACAAATCCATTAAGTAAAAAAATTTCAGAAGCCAGAACTTCACACCAGTTTATCTCTACCTAATCAGTTAAGGCTCATTTTGAGTAGAAACAGGTGTTAATTACCTCTAACTAAATCATTCTCTCCTGTAACAATCAATGCTGGGTTCTCTATCATTGTTATCATTGTTATACTTTATTTTAGAGGTAGGCCCCTGTGAAAGTTCTCTTACCCAAGGAAAAAGGAACCAAAGCTTCCTTCTTGTCAAAATATCCACTGCTGTCCAGAAATCGCTCAGGATAGAACACTTCTGGGTCTTTCCAGTACTTTTCATCAAAATGTACAGAATAAAGATTTGTAATTACTGTTGTGCCTTTAGGAATGGAATAACCACGTACAACTGCATCTTCCGAGGTTGCATGGAAAATCCCTAATGGAACTATATTACAGAATCTTAAAACTTCGTGCAACACTGCCTCAGTATAAGGCATTTTGCATTTGTCATCCCAAGAAGGCTTCCCACTGGTGCTCCTAATTAAATCAATCTCTTTCTGAACTTGTCCTGTCAGAGAAAAAGTATTCAAGTTATTATGCAGTTCTTAGAATTATATCCAAGTAATTTTCCTTTCAGATAAAACTAAAGATAACCTATAAAAAAATCAATAGGATATGGGTATATCCAGATTCAAATTTTTTGTTATGGTGAAGTTCTATTTAAATATATGCTATACCCTGTACTAATAATAGCCAATGCTCTGGGTAATTCTGTTGTGAAAAACACATTAAAAGTAGTAAGAAACAAAAATTAAACAAACCTAGAATTGGGGTATCATCACTCTTAGCAAGGAAAATAATAAAGCATAAAATGAATTTTTTGAATTAAAAAAGGCAGGGTTCAGATTCCAGCTCTGCCACTTCCACTCAGCCTTTTCACTCATTTATAATGGGCATAATTCCTATCTCAGAGGTTTTTTGCAAGAATCAGGTAACAGATTTGAAAACTCTCCATAGCTATTAAAAATTTCTCTTCTTGGCTAGCACATCAGGAGTTCCTACAGAAAATGTTTTGTATATAACCAAAGACTCTAAACCACATGAGTCTTAAATGTAAGAATAGATCCTGAGATCAAGAGAATACTCACCTTGAATGTTAGGATAAAGGGCCATGAAAAGAATTGCCCACCGTAGCACATTGGTTGTAGTTTCAGTTCCAGCAATTATGAGTTCACCCACTGAGAAGATCAGGTTTTCTTTGGAGAAAGTATATGATGGGTCATTTTTACCTTGATCCATCTCATCTAAGTATGCATCAACAAAATGCTGAGGTATCTGAGGCTTTCTGTTGGCTGAAGCTTTTTCAATCAGTTTAGAGAGAAAATCATAGATGACAGCTGCATTTCTAAACAGCTGTTGATGCTTTCCGAAAGGTAGGATGCCAATCCATGGAAAGGCATTATACAGGAAGACTGAGGCACTAGCAGCTAGTTCTACATTTTCACTAAATAACTCAATCATGTGCTGAAAATCAGTGTCTTCATAAGTGAATCGTTGTCCAAAAATAATCAGATTGGTTATGTTTGAAACAGCATTTGTTATTAACTGTTTAAGGTCAAAAGGTCTACCTTTGTATGTTTCAATAGCATCAATGAAAAATTTGGTTTCTTCTAAGATTTTAGATTCGAAAGACTTCTGGCCATATCCAAAATAGCGAAAGCTGTTTACAGCTAATCTTCTGTGATCAACCCATCCACGGCCATATCTGGAATTGAGTAAGCCTGAAAAAAAATTTTTTAATATTGCATAATTCCCACTGCTATGGAGTAAAAAAACTTCTTCCAAATGGATTCTTAGTCATCTGTCCCCAAATTGTCTTTCTATATAAGTATATGGTTGGGTCTCATTCTCTGCTATTCATTCAATAGCCATAAATATTGCCACCCAAGATAAAGTTTATCTATTCCTCATCTGGGAACTATCAGAAAAGACCTATAATTCTCCCACCACAAGAATTGAGCCAGTTTTCAACCTGCGTTGAATAGACCCAGGTGACTTTATTCTTCAACTTTTACTATATGCCTAATTTATAAAAGATAATCAACTGCATGTTCTATGGGCAAAGTTTTATCTTGGACTAAACAAACACCTGAAAATCATCCTTCTATGATTATAAATCCTTTGCTGAAAAAAGCATGAATTTTAGAATACAAATTTCTTCCTGTTAAAGGCATATGATATACAAGGTAAATACAGCACCAGCAAAGATAGCCTGAATGAGATGTTGGTATAGTAGAGATACACAAGTCAAAATGAGGGCAAACAAGAAGCTCAAACTTTTCAAATGTTGCTATTGCTTGCCTTAAAATTTCAAAGTCTCCACAGTGTATCTGCTGTTCTGATGTGGCTACTATGGAAAATTGCCCCTTTAAATTAACTATCAAGGAAGAAACTCAACATCTTCAGTATATGTATTTATGGAACAAGTACAAGTTAACTGTATGTAAGGGGGGGGTCTTTACTGCTGTGCAGCAACCTATATTCTCATAGTTCTCTTTTCCACATACCCAAAAAACTATTAATTGAACAAATATTCATTTAACATGTATTTATGGAGTATATACTATGTTTCCAGCAATGTTGTATGTGTCTTGAATATATCAGTGATCAAAAGAGGCAAAGATCCCTCCTCTCATAGACCTTACATACTAGTAGGTGGCCATGATCTTTGACTTCCAAATTCAGTACCTCTGTATCTTAAAATAACACACATAATTTTCTACTTATTTTTCCCTTACTGTTTTCTGCAAATCTTAAATGCTTATTTAACTTTCTGACAAGAATAAAGTATGAATGTACAGCTTTGAAAAAAATCTTACTATGTCTCATGTGTTACTGATTGCCTAATCTTTCATTTTCATCATCTCGTTAAAGGTCTTCTATTATAATTATGCTTTCTTCTTTGGCCTAATTGTTATTTAGAAGTGTCTTTAAGGGTAGTGCCTGTGGCTCAAGGAGTAGGGTGCTGGTCCCATATATTGAGGTGGCGGGTTCAAACTCGGCCCCAGCCACAAACAAACAAACAAAAAAACCCCCCCAAAAAACAAATAGAAGTGTATTTAAGAAGTTGGATTTTTGCTTTTTATTTATATCATTGCTTTCAAATATTATTATATTCTGGCCTGAGAATTTGATCTTCAAAGTTTATGTTTTAAGTATCCAATGTACTCAATACTAATATGAAGGCAGTAGATGAACCAATACACACCCACATAAGAGAAAAACTCAATTCAATTCAAGTTGGGGGAAGAGGGGAGGAAGGAGACGGAAGGAGGAAGGAGGAGTGGTGTGCTCCCACCTAATGGGTGCAATGTAAGTTTATATGGCACACCCCCTGGGTGTGGAATACAACTATAACAGGGACTTTACCTAAAAATGCAAACATTGTAACCTAATTGTTTGTACCCTCATATTAATCTGAAATAAAAAAAATAAAATAATTTAAAAAAACAAAGTTTGTGCTTTCTTTGTATTACTTGATTTGCTTAGTAATTTAATACATAATTTTTATTTCTTTCTTTTCAACCAATGTCTTTATTTTTTTGCTTATGTAAGATACTGTTAAAATTTTTCTTTGAAATTAAGTGTGAAGCTCTCATTAAGTGGAGAATTTGGGACAACCCTATTGTAAAATTTCTTACACTACTAATTAAAATTGTATCTGATTTCAACATTCTATTTTAGGACTTTTTTTTTTTTTTTTTGCTTTCTTCTTATCTCTTTTGTTAACTTCCAGCCTTTCTCCCTTGCTGAATATTGAATTCCCCAACACTAATGACACTAAACCATACATAATTCTAGTCCTTTACACAAATCTCTCTACTCTCCATTCATATATTATAGTGATTGGTAGTTAAGAAAGGCTGCTTCAGGTTCTCTAAGCTTATAAGCAAAATGATAGTAAAAATGGTTTCAAAGGGGCATTTTGATTCATGTATGTTTGTGTATATGTGTATGTATCCCTAACTTGTTTCATAAAACCTACAGATATTAAGTACTAATTCTTTAGAACATTACTTATAATATTTATCAGAATTAGATTATAATAGAATCAGCCTATATTGGTCTAAAGGCGTAGAATACAGTTTGCAAAGCCCTGATAATCTGTGCAAAAGAACCCCAACTCTAAAATTACTTAAAATAATAAATGTGATTTAAAATAGTTTAGTAAATTACTAAATAGGTCAAAATAAACATACCTCCCATTTTTGTCATCTTCATGAATAAAGGAAGGCATGGTCTGTCTGCAAAAATTTCACTTTGATGAACAAGGCATTCCTTTACTACATCATAGCCATTTAGAACCACAGTTGATATGCCTCCAAGATCTAAACTGAAGATCTTTGAGAAGAAAAACATTTAAAGGGCAGAATGAATAAAGAAATATAAGCACAGAAATCTATAGTCACTAATACCAGCTCTCCCAGTATTTGTTACTCAACTGATAATATTTCGATTGCCTTCCCCACTTAAGGCATGTCAAACAGTGTGATTTCATTACTCCATTCAGTGCCTCAAGTCATAATCTTATCAATGGTATAATGAAAAGATCCCAGACTCAGGAGGTCTGGGTTCTAGTTTAAGGTTTGTCATTTAACATATATAAGACTCTAGGGAGAATGCTTAACCTTTTGGGGCTTCAGTGTGGCCATAGAGAATATGTTTGATTTACATCCTCTTTTAAGATTTATTCCACTTCAAAACATTCAATGATTTCTAGGAATCTTCTTTTATTTCCAAGATAAATAAGAAAGCTGCACCATTCCCTTATTATTACTCCAGCCTAGGGTGAAGAGGAGATTGCCAAAGTCTTGAGACACAACTTTGAAGTATAAACATATTGTAAGTAGGTTCCTTTCTATTTGGCTCTCTAAATTCCATGAAGTTAACAAAGAGCATGACGTTGGAGTAAAAGATTTACCACATACATATAGCTGACTGCCTCCCATCTAAGAGAAAGGCAAAACAATATCCATCCTCTGCCTTGCTGGAGTTGTCTGCCATGTTCACTGCAGGTTCACTTACAGTCACAGTTTTTAGTTTTTAGTCTACTCTAACTAACTCAATATAAGGAAGGACCCAGTCCAGTGAGGTAACAATGCTTAGTGCCATCCTCTCATGGGTTGCCTGAGGTTTTTTTTTTTTTTTACAGTGAAAATACTGAGAAAAGTCTTAAATCTGTGTAAACAAATGGAGCAGATTTAGCCACAGCACATACTACTTCAGATGGAAACAGGAAGATCAGCAGAGAACAAAAGCTCAGCAGCAGCAGTTATACCAGCAAAGGTGATAAAGATCACCAAGTGCCAATAGAATAAATTAGCTGAACAAAGGGGCTACCACAGTCTTTCACAAATGGGTGGGCCCTGCCAACTGAGCAGCAGGTACATCCAGAACCTTGGGGAAAGAGCACGGACTGCCTGTCATAACTAGTGGTATTAGTCAAAAGTAGCAGTGAAAGTTTTGAGCAAAAGGGAATGACTATGATCTTCAAGTACCTCTCCCCCAAACCATATCCAACTATAATTTTTTAGTTGACTGCTCCATCCATTTCAAGTTCTTCAGGTCTAAAATCTTGCAGCCACCCACACTGAATCATTATTTTATCCCAAACTCAACATACAATTTCTCAGCAGTCACGTTTCTACTTTCAGCATATAAACAGAATCAGACAATTTCATATCATTTTTTGCCTGAGACAGAGTCTCACTCTGTCACCCTGGGTAGAGTGCCATGGTATAATAGCTCACACTATGTGAGCTATGGATTTCGCTTGGGCTTGGAGCAATCCTCTTGCCTCAGCCTCCCAAGTAGCTGAGACTATAGGCATGGGTCAATATACTCAGTTAGTTTTGCTATTTTTAGTTGAGCTGTGGTCTCGCTCTTGCTCAGGCTGGTCTCGAACTCCTGAGTTCAAGCGATCCACCTGCTTCAGCCTCCCAGGGTGCTAGGATTTCATATTATCTTGATTACTGACACTCTGGTCTAAGTCACCTACATTTCTCCCTTCTGTTATAACAATAGCCTTGCAAGTGACTTCTCTAATTTCACTCTTGTCTCTTTACGGGTAATTCTCAACATGGCATATTCCTACTTCATGGCTTTTATGCTTGCTCTTCTCTTGGTCTGGAATATTCTTCCCCTCAATATTCCTATAGCTCACTCCTTCACTTCCTTTACATCCTTGTTTAGATGCTATCTTTACAGCAATGCCTGCTCTGACTAACCAATTTAAAATCTGACACTCTAGTACTCTCCATCTCCCTTACCTTAATTTACTTTACCTCATACTGTACACCCTAACATCTTATATAATTTACTTATTTTTACATTGTCTAACTTCTCCCCACTAGAATGTAAGCTATAAGGGCAATAATCTGTTTTGTTCACTGTTCTATCTCCAGCACCTACAATAAAAAATATAAGTTGAATTAATAGTTGTGGAGACATACATTTAAGCATATTACATTATCATAGGCTAAATGCTAATAACAGATAAATGTGCAAAATGCTGTTAATGAAAAGTAATAAGAGATTACTACGACACACTTTTCAATCTTTTCTCAGTCTGTTTTCTCATTTGGAAAAACTCCCTTGACTGCCACACTAACATAACCATACCAAGTCTTTAGGGACCAACCTCCACAAAACCTTTTTTAATGCACTCTTTCCATTTTCCTCTGCTTCAAACCACATAGGATATGCTTAGAAGCTGCCATGGCACTTATTTAATACTACCTTGAACCAGAAACATGTATATCCTTGTCTTCTGACTGCCTGCTAAATTATGTACTCCTTCGAATCAGTGACTGTATCTTTTCCATCTTTGAATCCTCTGCAAAATTTCACTCAGAACCTTGCATAAAGTTCTTAATAAATACTTACTGTAAAAATAAATAAGCTGTCAATTCCATTTGCTTTAAAGTACTTTATCGTCCTTAAGTGCATTATCTGAAAAGATTCTAACCAAGTCACTTGCTAATTAAAGAATGCCACTTGAAATCTAGATTAAGATTAAAGTTACTGCAGAAGTTTAAACATCCATTATCTAAGGTAATGGTAATTTTCAGTGTTATACATTTCTACCTAAGACTGCCTTTAAAATGAATGTGTAGGTCCTGAGGAATGTCCTTCCTTTCTTTTTCTTTCTTTTTTCTTTTTTTTGAGAGTCTCATTATGTCACCCTTGGTACAGTGCCATGGTGTCACAGATCACAGTAACCTTAAACTCTTGGGCTTAAGCAATTCTCTGGCCTTAGCTTCTCAAGCACCTGGGACTACAGGCACCCACAGCAATACCCAGCTTTTTTGTTGTTGTTGCAGTTGTTTAGCTGGCCCAGGCTGGGTTTGAACCTGTCACCCTTGGTGTATGTGTCTGGGGCCAAGCCAGGAATGTCCTTCCTTTCAAAGATTATAAAGAATTAAGTTCACAGCCTACACAAAAGTAGATGTCACTTGAAGTGTTTGTCATGAGCAATTTTAAAGTTTTTTTTCTCTAAGCACATATCTCAAATTAAAAAGACAGTAGAAAAATAATATTCTAATTACGAATAAGTTCTATAAATTTTCTACAACCAAGTACAAGAGATAATGGTCTTTTCCCATTTCCAAAAAAGGTATAGTATTTTAACAATTTATACCAACTTTGAGACTTCATCAGAATTGGGAAATATCTCTAAAATAATGGGAGGTTTCACAACTAGGATAAATATCAAATGCTGCTGTAGCTTTGAGTTAATATGTTGTTAGGTGATTATCAACTTATATCTGAGATGGAGTCAGACAAGTCTACTCTTCAATGCATACATTTTCATTTTTGCTCTTTTCTGTTTTCCCCCCCAGGTCTCCCCCCACCCCCTTTTTGCAGGAAATAGCACAGTTTAGCACTACTTGATTTGTAATAGTCTTTGTAAAGAAACATAGTCCCCTTAAACAATGGTACCAGCAATAAAAGTATTATAGTTACTCATGCCAGATTCTTCTCCATTGAACTACCTATCCCAAGATAACAGTTTCCCAGGACATTTATAATTTAATTTCTAATCTGTTATAAGACAGATTATCCTCTACCTGAAAGAACAGTCATAGTAAACACAAAGTGCCTTTCAGTTCAAATATTTATATGTGAAAAACTTGATTCCCTATTATGTGAGAAACTATTTCAAATAAATGGCTTAAAAAATACCTTTAAGTTTACAGGCTGAATAAATCTGTTTCTTTATGTAGTAACCAAGAACACATACAATAACCAAGAACATTTGAGTGGCACTTTATTGTTTTAAATTATTAGTCTTATTACCTACAGGAGAAAACATTAAGATTCAGAGAATCTGGATTTTGTCCACTCATCTGGCCAAAGAGAACTCAACCACTAGTCTCATGCTTGCACATCCTATAATTTCTCTAGAATATTATGATGCTTCGTCCTGAAAGCACATATGGTGAGAATAAGATGAAGTCTGTCAGGCTAGGGCAGACATGAAACAGCTGGTCAGGTCAATTTCACACACCCCTCCCCCATTCATACCGTTTTGTAAATTTAGCTTCCACCCTAAAGATGCCTATCTTAGGTGGATAGATTTTAGGACATTAGCTCTTGAATTGGAATGTTGTAATAGGTCATTGAGGTATGCTGATTATTATATGGAACAGAGGTTGGTGTGGTCTTTACCAATTTTTATGTATAAAATTGTAATTTTGGAAATGGAAGAACAGAACAGTTTTGGAGAGGCTATTTATACACTGTTCTCCAGAATCCTAGCCTTCTGACAAAGTTTGGTGGACCTTTCTCCGCCTCTGCACATTGGCTGACAGTGACAGGTGGCAGACCCTCTTCCTCTGGTAACAATACCAACACACCAAAAATACCAAAATACCTATTGAAAATTGTGAAAAACGGATTTAATTCCTACAGAACGGGACGGTGGAAAATAAAATCTAAGAATTAACCTAACTTCAGTTTCCCTTTAACAATGCAACCATTACTGCGCTGCAGAAATCGGGGAAGGATTTAAACACAAGCCTGAAATGCCAAAATTGCCAAGCACTTCTTCAAAGCACTTCAAGTTTGTGGTCGATAATTAGATTATTCTCGCTCACTATTAACTCCTTACAATAGGGCGGTAGCTAGTTTCTTCCCGTCTGCATCCTCAACAACAGGCAAGACTCTGGCTTGTTGTTGCAAATAAATTAATGTAATTAAAAACAAAGCAAAACATGTGAGCACTGGCCCTGGCTCTTTCTTACGTCAAGACACCCTTCTGTTACCGGTTGAAGAGTCCACCGCCTGTCAGAGTTGGAAAACCTCTGCCAGGGACTGGCGGTGTGGCTTTCTGTCACTCATGGAGCATCTTGTTTTCGCCTCCGTAAACGCCTCGCGAAACTACCTACCTCACTGGTTGGTTGTGAGTTTAAAAAGAGTCAACAAGTTGGCAGTGAGCCTGGCACACAGTAGGTCAGCAAGGACGTTGCTACAAGGCCGTTCCTGGCTGGTCAGGACTCCCGCACCGGTCTGAGCCATTAATCTCTTCACACTTTTACAACCGTTTACCAGAACCCACTTCTCGGCCCGGGAGTTCACCTGCGTTCTCTCTCAGTCCTCACACAAACGCCCAGACCAGTCATTCGTCACTTGCTAACACCGAAGAACAGCCTATACTGACCATTAACTCAGTACTAGAATCCAGAACGCCCCGTGCGGCCTCAGGCCGACTCGCGGGGCAGAGGACGCACGCCCGTCTGGGCCCACGCTGTGGTGCTGCCCGCGGGCCCCAGGGCGCAGGCGCAGTAGCACTGGCCCGCCGCGCGCCAGCCCGCCCCTCGTTGGCGGGAAAGTGGGTCTCAGAATGGGGCACCCGTTGGGGCGGGGCGCCCCCTACAGGGGACGCTGCGTCTAGGACATTCCGTTCCTGACCTGGGAAGCGGGTTTTCCTCAGAGCGCAGCTAGCACACAGAGAGAGGTCCTGGCTGAGGCCCAAGAATGGCCAAAAGTCCAACTAGGAGAAAGACCCGGGCCAGCCCGAGGACAAGACGGCCGCCCTCCCTACACGCGGCCCGTCAGGGCTGTACCTCGCCGTACACCTGGCTCTGCTTTCTCATGTAGACATGGGGAAGCTCGGCTGAGGCGGCCAGCGAGTAGATGTTGCCGATAACTGGCAGCCCGGGCGGCCCCGGGGGGAAGCCCATCGGCCGCCTCTGCTTCAGTAGCTGGCGGACCCCCAGCGCAAAGAACAGCAGTAAGAGCGCGCCCGCGAGCGCCGCCGCGCACGCGTCAGCTCCTGGAGGTTTCCACATCGGCCCGGGCTGGGGCTGCGAACTCCTACGGCCCTGAGACCCGGGCGCTCCCTCTAGCCCTGCCGCACTCCCATTAGTCCGATACCCTGAGGTCCCGCCCCCACTCCATGACCATTGGCTGGCTGAATGAGGGCGATCGGGCCTCGGGGGTCAGCTCCCTCCTGGCTTTGCCCAGCTCAGAGTCCTCTCTGCGGAGGAGGCTGTCACACTTTGGATCTGGCGAGGCTCTAAGCGAGCACCAACCTGGCAGGGCACCGAGGCTGGAGGCCCTGTTCCAGGATGTTAATAACAAGGTATTGAAAATGAGTCAGGACAGCCTCACCGGGCAAAGCAGATCCAGCCTCCCTGAGGCCAACCCTTAAAGTTTCATTTTAAGTACCTGGTTTGCTTATTTCAGAGCAGAGAAACAGAAGAGATTATCAGCAAGGCAGACTTTAGCTAATCATAATCACAATGTCCATTAGAAAATTGGCCCACCAGTATAAAAAGAAAAATAATCTTGCCACTTTGTCCTGTTTTGCTAATCTATTTTTTCTCCTGTTGAGGCGGTTGTGTGTGATCTTTTAAGATTTGTGATGATTGAGCACTTTATGCTTTTAACTCAGTTTACCTACCTGTTGACCCTGCTTTCCAAACTGGTTATTTATTGGTAATCACCAAGGCTTTTTTTTTTTTTTTTTGCAGTTTTTGGCCAGGGCTGGGTTTGAACCGCCACCTCCAGCGTATGGGGCCAGCACCCTACTCATTTGAGCCCCAGGTGCTGCCCAATCACCAAGGGCTTTTGTCTGCAATTGCTCAGGAATGGCACTTAGTACTCAAGCTTTCTGCCTCCACTTCCTAGAAATAAGCAACTGATTTTGTATTATTTTTGCTGTTTCACTTTATTTAATTCTGTTTTTATCCCTGTTTTCTATTGGACAGTTCCTTGTAACGCAGAAAGTACTGAGTTTGAGACTCTTCTAACAGCTGCCTTCTAATTGTGATTTAACAGTGACTTGAATTTTATGGTCCTCATTAGCTTAAGGCTTATTCACACAATAAATATTTATAGAATATCCGCTGTCTTGAGCAATGAAGATTCGTAGGTGAATAAGAGCAACCAAGTCCCAGTTCTCATAGAATTTATGGTCTTGTGATAGGGCAGAGCAATCATCATGCAAATAATTTTAGATAATCATAAACAAATGAAAACAAAAGTGTCTTATAGAGAATGCTTGGGAGATGGAGAGATACATTAGCAGGCGAGGGATGTCAAAGAAATTCTCATTAAGATGACATTTGAAGGCTGTACCTGGTGGCTCATGCCTGGCACTCTGGGAGGCTGAGGTAGGTGGATATGCTTGAGCTCAGGAGTTCAAGACTAACCTAAGCAAGAGTGATACCTCTGTCTCTACTAAAGATAGAAAAACTAGCCTGGTGGTGTGGTGGGCACCTGTAGTCTCAGCTACTTGGGAGCCTGAGGCAAGAGGATCTCTTGAGCTTGGGAGTTTGAGGTTGCTGTGAGTGATGATGATACCATGGCACTCTATCTAGGGTGACAAAGTGAGACTTTATCTCAACAAACAAACAAAAAAAGACATTTGAGCTGAGATCAAATGATAAAGAGGTATTAGTTCCCTACTGCTGCTGTAACAAATTGCCACAAATTTTATGGCTCAGAACAAATTTATCTTACAAAACTTGAGGTAAAAAGTCAAAATTGGTCTCCCAGGGCTAAAAAAAGAGGTGTTGATAGGCCTTCATTCCTTCAAGAGACTGAAGGGGTGAATCAGTTTCCTTGTCTTTCCAGTTTCTGAAGCAGTGGTTCTCAACCTTCCTAATGCTGTGGCCCTTTGATACAGTTCCTGTGGGTCATGACTACAGGTTGAGAACTGCTGTTCTAGAGGCTACCTACACCCTTGGCTTGCGCTTCCCATTCCTTCATTTTCAAAGCCACTAATGTTAGACCTTGTCCTTTTCACATTATCATCAATTTGATTATCTCTTCTACCCTTTCACTTACAAGGATTACTGTGATTATATTGGGCCCACCTGGATAATCCAGGCTAATCTCTCCATCTCCAGGTCAGTTGATTAGCTGTCTTAATTCCACCTGCAACCTTAATACCTCTTGCTATGATACATAATATATTTACAGGGAGATTTTGGGAGGAAATATTCCAGACAGAAAATATCAGGGGCAAAAGCTCTGTACACTAAGCCAGGACTATCCTCTGACAGTATTTCCAATTTCTCTGTAATTCCAATGTAAGGACAGTGAACATGAAATCAGCAAGTTAATAGTAGTTAGCCTGAGAGGTTTTTCTGTTTAACTGCTTTGTGGCCATCCCTAGGGTCTGAAGTTACTCCATAGAGTATGTTTTATAGGATCTCTATCCACAGAATATCTACCCACTGCCTATTACAAATGCCTGATAGTTATCTTTAGAACTTCTTTAAACTGATTATTAATCAAGAATCTCCTGGTAGAGTGGAAAAATAATTGTAAAAGATCATTGCTAAACTTAGTCTCTAATTTCTTACCAAAGGCCAGGGAGATGATAGAGGATGGATATTGCCACTGTAAGTGGAGGACAATTATGTCAAGGCACCTGGAGTTTGGAATATTACCTATGGGATGCCTGAGGTCCCAAGGTTGACCTGTGTCTGCTCTTGCCACAGCTGTTATGCAGTACAGGTACTTGGCTTGAGGATGGTCTTCCTCCATCATTTATTTTTCAAAAGAATTGATTTTTGTTTTAAATATATCCAACAACTCACTTAAAGAGCATTCCTTCTTTGGCATTCTTCCTCTGACTACATTAGCAGCAGAGAGCTCAGGGTTATCCCTGCTACAGCCCTGTCTGACTGACAGCACTGATGAAATGCCCCCCTCCTTGCCACTGGGACTTATTCAAAGGGGGTTCTTAAGAATATCTTTAAGTCTTTCAGAGCACAAAGCATTCCCTGTAACTACTTATTATGTTTTCACAGTGCTTAGCAAAAATAATTAGCTCCCCGCAGCCCCCGTCCCAGCATTTGCTCTTTGAGTGATAGAAAATGATCAATAATGTCTATGGGTTTTAATCAAGACACGGATGTTTAGGGGGAATAAGAAGTACAGGATTTCACTGTTTCATGATAAGGATCCCATCTGCAGTTTACAGAGTGGTTAGGTGAATACCCTGCACAGAGCTCTGCCATCTCTGTGTGCAGGACAGTAATAGTTTCAACAGAGAAAAACAGTGGTACTATGCCTGATTGGGAGCCTCCTTTTGGGCCTTTGGGAACCTCATCCTGAGGGACAGCGTCATGGGCTGAGAGTGTCTCATGGGCTCCCTGCTGGTTCTTGGATAGCTGTGGGCTTAGTTTGGGGCCTGTGTGTTTCCTCTAATGCAGAGTGATGTGTGCCTCCTTTGTACATTCCATTATGTGCGTACTCAGTATGTTCCATCATAAGTCAGAGTTTGAGGAAGTGCCCAGCTGAACCATATTAAAGCCTTAGGCAAAAGGAAAAAAATCAATAATACTGATCCAGTTTTATTAAAAATTTGATATCTGGCTCATCATGGATTTTTTGCCTTAATTTTGATCTTAAACTGTTGCATTAAAGTATTATCTTAGTTTTTTGCTTTTTGGTAACCTCTTAAATTTTGTTCTGAAAGTGAATTTCTCACTTATGTTGGGGGTAGGGTACCTAAATGATGATTTTCTTTCTTTCTTTTTTTTTTTTTTTCCAGTTTTTGGCCAGGGCTGGGTTTGAACCCGCCACCTCCGGCATATGGGGTTGGCACCCTACTCCTTTGAGCCACAGGCGCTGCCCCCAAAATGATGATTTTTATTACAAAGTGGTGTGTAGGAATTGGGTTTGTGTACTTGATATTTTATGGTGCTCTTAGAAGCCAAGCACTGAAGTGAGGTTTGTAGGATAGTATCTAGAAACAAACATACCCTACATCAAGCACACAAAGTGAACTCAGTGTGAGTTTAAAATGGCTTGCTATTTTTCCAAAGGCTTAAGGGACCTGGGCCCCCCTGGGACACACACAGAGTTGGCTTGCCTGGAGTTAAAAATTCCACAAGCCCATTCTCTGAAGCTCTGCAACCCATGAAGCCTGAGATCAAAGGGCATGCTGCCCTTCCTCAGAGATATGGGCCAGAGGGTTGACGTATGTTAACAACATATTGTCAGAGGTCTATAGGTGCTCTGCCTTGAGGAAAAGACACAGTCGTTACTTCATACGACTCAGTAAACTGAGTGAACGCTTGAAGATACTCTTCCATGAACTCTGTTCCTCTGTGGCTACTTTCTTCTTTGTGATCTTTATTTAGATACCTGCCTAGAGATTAGTCGGTGTCTAGAAGATGTTTACTGCAAAAGTGATTGTGTTTATATGGTAACATGATTTTCCTTTAAAGTTAATTTCAGATAGGTAAAATAAGGTAATGGTGAAACTAACAGATGATTATGTGTGTACGTGACTAGAAAGGTATAAAATCAAAACCCTGAATAAAGAATTTTGCTACATGCCATCCCATCCTGTATAGTCAGTTTCTTGACTTAATAATTACAGGAGCGAGTTTATACCCACGGCAAAGCTGCTGTGCATTTGCGTCTCTGGTCACACAACAAGGTTGGCAGACAAGATCCACCTCTGGGCAGGATCTGAGGTGAAGCCTTGTGAAAGTCTGCCTTTGGCCACTTAAAAATGTCCTTCCCACCCTGTTGCCTAAAGTTCAATCTTCCCAATATTAATTTATATGAGTTAAATAGGCTGAGTTAGAATATGCAGACCCTAGTGGTGGGAGAGTATAGTGGTAGTGCTTATACAAAGGTCTGACAATGAAGTTCTTGAACTCATCCTAGAAAAAGTGCTACATACCTCATTGCTAAATATCATTATGGGCACTTTTGCTTTTTTTTTTTTTTTTTTTTTTTTTTTGAGACAGAGTTTCACTTTACCACCCTCGGTAGAGTGCCATGACATCACACGGCTCACAGCAACCTCCAGCTCTTGGGTTTACACTATTCTCTTGCCTCAGCCTCCTGAGCAGCTGGGACTACAGGCACCCGCCACAACGCCTGGCTATTTGTTGTTGTTGTTGTTGTTGCAGTAGTTTGGCCGGGGTTGGGCACTTTTGAAGTACTCCCCTTGGGAAACTATGTAGCGATGCCAGTACCTAGTCCACCCTTCAAAGTAATTTTGGAACTCTTTCTGGAATGATCAACATAGCTGTAACTGTATGGCCTACAAAAATACACAACAAAAGTCATGAATACCACCCATCAACATGAACATAGCTATGAGACACTGATATACAAAGGTTACCAACTTGTTTGTACAGTGCTGCCAACATAAGCACATGGTGGCAAGTTCACAAATTTGTCAAACCTTGTGCACCTCTAACACAGGAGCATAAAGACACTGATTTGTTAGAGGTGCTAATGTTGGTGATGGTGGTTATGGGGATTTAAGAAATGCATGCAGAAAGGGAAAAGAGAGTTTCAATGAGAAACTTCTTTCCCTTCACAATTTTTTCAACTGCTAGAGGGGGTGAGAAATCACATTTCTCAGAAGTGGGAGTCATTCTTATCATTTCCTGTATATAATCAACCAACCACTGCTCCCCACTTAATTTCCCTGTAGCTCCCCACTGGATGATGTTCTATTCTTGACATATTGTATTCCTTTTCTCATATTTAAATAAAATAGAAATCTAAAAGTAGCTGAACACTTATTGACCATCTTGAACACTTATTGACCACACCTGCTTCCAAATATGGTTCCTGAGAGTCAGAGGAGGTCTAATATCTGTCCAGGGCTCTGGACTTGCCAGGTGTTTCTTCAGTCATTCATTACAAAATTATCAAACACCTACTAGATTAGGTGCTGAGGATATAATGAACAAATCCAGTCTGGAATTTACTTATAGCCTACTGGGGGATACAAACATCAGTCAAATAATTATAACTAAATTTGTTATTGCAAACATTTAGGTTTTATAAAGTAAAAAAAAAAAAAAAAAAAAACAGTTCTACCCAGGAAATGTGATCAGTCTTAAGGGTCAGTAATTGTACTCTGAATCACAAACCAAATACTTAAGTTCTAATTTGAAACCTTTTTACTTTTGTTTGCAAATAATTTTTATAAACGTTCTTATATTGTGCTTCTGAAGACAGTAGATTTAGTAGATTTAAAGAAGCAAAGTAAACATAGATTGAATTGTTGTTAGAGATAACCACACCAACAATTCCAGAAATGACATATGACAACCTCATAGTGGAAATGGAAACTATTTATAAATTATAGATATAAGAAACCAATAAGCACCCAAAAAGTCTGAGATAATTTAGGGTAGGTAATATCAATCCCATGCATCTCAAAAGGGTGGGGGCTTGACTTGTACAAAAGCAGAACATAATAATTCACGTTCTCACTAAATGGACATCTTCATCAGAGAAGATTGAAGTTATTATAAGAAAATTCTTATTTAAAAGAGTACAAAGGGAAGTGTGCAATATATTTTTTGAAATATTTGGCTACCCTCTAAAACAGAAAGAAAAACTCCTAGCACTCGAAAAACTAACTTTGGTTATCTAGAAAATGTCCCTCAGTAGCCTTAATACCCTTTCCCACATCTGGTAAGTGGGGATGCCCCTGGTTCTCTACTACCTGGTTTTATAGGGGCCAGTGTTCTCAGATGAGATAAGAGTCATCTGGACTTTGTCTCTGAACTAAAAAGAATTTTGTAGTCATTGTGGAATATAAGTTGAGATATTATTTTGTGTCATTTGTAGAGATTGGTGGGTCACCTCTCAGAGTGAATAACTTGAACCTGTGTCTGGTACTATATTTTAGACCATCATGCCTCATTTTCTCCAACAACTTTGAAAATATCTTTTAGCCTCCAGAAGGGATATTTTTAGGTGATTGATGGTACAAGAGGTTTATTCCTCTGGGGGTTAAGGCTAGCATTTTACATATGAAATAGGGAGTGGAGAATTTTCTGAGCCTATAGGAGTTGGGAGGAGGGTCAGTCAGACTTCCCATAGAAATACGTGGCTTCCTACTTTCTGCCTATCCTCAAACCTATCTTTCTTAGGCCTGCTGCTGACAACCTTCGTTGGAGAGCCTTATCCAAATGCTCTGGCACATAATGTCCTGGGCCTCAGAGCCCTCCAGCATTTACCTATAATCTTAGCATACATTTCCACCTCAGCATACCTCTTGCAGTGCTTTCTCTTTTTCATTGATCATTTCATGAAAATCACCCTAGCTTTTCAGGTAGGATCCTGTATTATTCTTTTTCTGAATCCCAACACCCTAATTAATACATGGCTAGGCACAGGATAGGCCCTAACCCATGCTGGATGTTTGGCTGGGTCTACCTGGGATAGTCTTCCCTGTCAAGACTCCTCCTTAGAATGCCCTTTAGGGGGAGTATTTCAAGCCAATTTGTAAGTTCCAGCAAAAGATTTTTTTTGCTGCTGGGTGGATTCATCAGGCAGCCATGTTTGATAAGCTTTTGTCTACAGCAAGACATAGTGCTATCCACAGAGAACTTGTTCTCCAAGAAGCAAAGGCCCAGACACAATGCAGACCTATTTCTTTCTTTTTTAAAAAATTGTTTAGGATGCATTGAGGGTACAGACCTGTTTGAAAGAAGCAGGAATAAGCCCTATTGGTCTGAAGGGCATTGTGCTCCTTGCCTCCTTTTCTTGTTTTTTGTACAAATCATACTGTTCTCCTATCAGGGAGATGGAGCAGTAATTTTTTTATTTTTGCCTTACGCTACAGTGACACATTCTTGCTCCTTTTAGCTACATTTCTGGAAGGCATAGAATAACCTGGTGTTATAGAAAAGTAGTGTAGGGTTAACATGGCACAATATTTATGGTAACTTCATAGAATTTCAGAATTGGAAGGAACATTCAGACATTCAGAAGTAGTAAATGCAAAAGCTACATTTTAGAGATGTGGAAGTTGAGCCCCCAAGTGAATTAAATTAAATTAAATTAAATTCATTAGGATTGACTGTGAAATAAGTGAGTATGTATATAATTTTCTGCTGCAAATCTGGAATTTTCTCCCCCCCCCCTTTTTTTTTTTTTATTAAATCATAGCTGTGTACATTGATATGATCATGGGGCATCATACACTAGCTTCATAAACTGTCCCATATCCATAATGTCTTTGCATAATTTATGTACTGCTACTATGCCTTTCATAACAAAGCAGACTGGTCCAAGGGGAAAGACTTTTATATTTTATTCTGAGTATATTCATTGCCCTAGAAAACTAGGTGTCTTAGCAAATATGGTAGAAATATGAGAAATCTGTGAACTAATATATTTTGGTATGATGCCTATGGTGGAATGATATAAATGTAGGTTGTAGATTTAAACAACTTGGGAATATTACTACTGAATTCAAGATAAACAATTCATAGAGCATAGATATCTCATTTTTCATTTTAAGTTTTAATTTGGGCAATTTTCATTATTTTTATGTGTTATCTTTAGAATACAACTTTACAATTCGTTTTACAGTTGAACTCTCAAAATTTTCCTGTGTTTGCTTACATGTATAAATATTGTTATAAGAAACATCTTCTTTCACACAGGATTGTATGTCTGAAGTAATTTCCTTGGTTTATATTTCCAAATGTAAAATTATTAGGTCACTGCCAGATCCCTAAGCAGAATCCTCCCCATCTGAGTATCCTGCTGTCTATGTATAATACTCTGATACACAGTGGGCTAGCAGTCGTTTTATTTCCTTTTTATTTTTCTCTCAATAATCTCTCTGGTAGAAAGTTTTTGGATCTCTCCTTCAAAAACCATAATCTCTGCACAGTTTGGGACATTTCAGTTAATTAGAAATGTTTAAACCCTGCCAGGATAGAGGAACATTCAAGTTAAAAAAACAATGTTTTGCTTACACATGGATTGATCCAAAGGAAGTATTTAAACCTAGCTCTGAAATACCAACTTACAGTAACTATTGTCTTAGGAAAAATGAAAAGTTTGAAAACAGGCATTTTGTTTATATGACATATTACTTAATTTCAGAACTTCATAATATGCTGTCAGCTATCAATCTAGTAATAACTTACATGTAAATTTAAAATCAAGTTTAAAGCACTCATTTTGTCTCAGTGAAGTTTTGTGTGTGTATGAGTGTGTGTGTGTGTATGTGTTCTGGTAGTAGTGGTATTAAAGTTCTAAAAGGAATAGTGATATTTAATTATATCCTCTTAGATTACTTTAGAATACATTATGAGATGGAGTTTTGAGAATTGGCCTTTATTACCCACATAAAAGTTTTTTAAAAAGTAAAATTCAAGTAAGATGGTGATGGAGAAAATACTTTTACTATTAAAAAGAACTCTTAAAATGTATAAAAAACATTCTTTGAAATTCTAAGAAATTATTAACCCAAGGCCATGAGTAAATATATAATTCATTAAAGAATTACAGCAGGTGAAGTAATATGATGAAAATGCACAGCCTTTCTCATAATAAAAAGTGCAAACTAAAACTTCACGGACATTCACAGCAGCTTAATTCAGAAAAGCCAAAAACTGGACATAACCCAGGTGTCATCAACAAGAGAATCAATAAATAACTGTCATCTATTCGGGGGGCTTGGGGGTGAGGATACTACTTATCAATACAATACTTATCTCCTCAAAGAGAGAGGAGAACCTGCTGGTACATGAATCTTAAAGATATTATGCCAAGTGAAAGAATTCATACTGCATGAATCCGTTTACGTGGAGTTCTGGAATTGGCTCAAGTGAACTATGATTTAAAATAAAACTTAAAAATAGTAGTTATCTCTAGGAGTGGGGGCAGATATTGGGGGGCAGTGAACTGATACCTAGCGGAGTGGAGCCTCTAGGTTTCTAGGAACACTGCAGAGAGAAGACACAGAAGCTCAGTGTAACCAAAGATGGGGGGGCGAAGGCGGGGGGGGGGGGGGCAGATAGAGTAGCGCCCTGATTCCAGGTTCCAACAGGGATTTATTGAGATTCAAACAAAGAAGTGTAAGGAAGAAGTTACAAAGAAAAAGTTACAAAAATTGTCACAATGTTCGGCAGAATGTGAAGATATGACTGGTTTTCTGGGTTACTTTATCTTGGTGTAGGGAACATGTGCTTCATTTGTAATTTGACACCTGCTGTTTATTGGTCCAACTGGTATCTGCCTTGGCTATTTCTGCCTAGCTAAGTGATTTCTTTTGTTGTGCTTATGTTGCAACTATTGCTGCTACTGCATATGCCCTGTTCCTCACTGTGCATGTGACTGTAACTTTGTTACAGTTACACATGCCTAACTAGTGTCACCAGTCAGTAACTTTTGCTACTGCCTTGAACATCTGTTCCCTATGCATATCTTGAGATGTCTTTGTTATGTGTTTCCCATAGATAGAATTTATGGCTCATAATATTTTACTTTATCACAGTCATGATCACATAGCAGGCAAATAACGAAAAGGTTAAGCACAATAATTGCAGTGACATCAATTGCAGTGATAACTCATTTCTTTACATCATTGATTAATATTATTTCATAAAAGACAAGTGGAATTTGTTCTCTCACAGGGCAGGGTTTTATGGAAAGGAACAGGAGGCAACTTTTTGGCCTAATGGTAACATCCTGTATCTTGAGAGAGGCTTAGGTTTTATATGTGTATGCATTTGTCAAAACTCATCAAAGTGTACACTTAAACTACGCATTTCATAGTATTGAAATATTTCCTTTAAAAAGGTCAGTAAGCAAATACTGAACTTTACTTAATGATAAGCATACTAACGTGTTTAGGGGTAAAATATCCTGTTGAACGCAACTTACTTTGAGACATGTTAAAAACGATATGCATTGATGAATGTATAGAAGGATGAAAAGATATTGATACAGGGTGTCCATAAAGTTTGTGTGCAATTGCATGGACACCCTGTATATGTGTTAAAGCAAATACAGCAAAAATATTAAAGTCTAGGTATTGAGTATATGGGTATTTACTGTACAACTTCAACTTTTCTGAATGTTTCAATTTTTTTCTCAGTAAATTGCTGACTAAAAGAACACTAGAGCCCTATTTCACTTATTAAATAATAAAAACACTTTAAAAAATGTAATGAACTGGCTTGGCGCCTGTGGCTCAAGCAGCTAAGGCGCCAGCCACATACACTTGAGCTGGCGGATTCGAATCCAGCCTGGACCTGCCAAACAATGCCAGCTGCAACCCTCCCCCCCCCCCCAAAAAAAATAGCCAGGCGTTGTGGCGGGTGCCTGTAGTCCCAGCTACTTGGGAGGCGGAGGCAGAAGAATCGCTTGAGCCCAGGAGTTGGAGGTTGCTGTGAGCCGAGATGCCACAGTACTCTACACAGGGTGAGAGCTTGAAGCTCTGTCTCAAAAAAAAAAAGTAATGAACAACAAAAATTTAAAAACACATATTAATGGCCATGATACCATGAAGCTGATTCTCTCTTATTTATGGCTTTGTAACTGATATTTTATTTTAAAATATGGAAATATGGAAAATAACTTAGCAATTTGTATCCAAAGCCATAAAAATGGCTTACCCCATCCACTCATTCTACAAATAGACATCTACACCAAAGAAATAATCTCAAACATGGAAACTCCTGTATAAAGGAAGGTGTTTATTATAACATTATATATGTAGAAATAAGTTACAAATCCAGCTGACCCACAGTAAATTAATAGATATATGTATATTTTTTGGTATCACTTTGTTTTCACAGAAAATTTGAGGTTCTGGTAATAAAATTATATACAATGAAATAATGAAATACATGGAGAAGTAATGACTGATGTGGGAAATAAAATAATTAAGTAAAATACATCTCCCCTTGAAACATCAACTACTTGTATAGTTGAAAAGGATAGCTATGAAGGCAGTGGAGTTTCACTGAAAATGTCTGTAATATGATGCTGTGCAAAGTTCACAAGTGTGTATATATGCAACATAATTACAGCTGTGGAATATTCTTGTGTGTCTGAAGCTGTGTGTAGTGGATGCTGTTGTGTAAGGCCCAAACTTCGCTTTGAGGACTGAGGCTTGCATTTCTTCAGCTCCCTGGAGTACAGTGGTTGATAGCTCTCAGATGAGTCACTTTCTGAGAATGGCTTTTAGCCAGAGAGAGTTGCCTTGGTCAAGGTCTGGGTCAATTCCTAGGAATAATTCTTGTTAAATGCATGTTTGAGGGAAGGACTGTCTACATAATTTGCAGGATCCAATGAAAAATGACAGTGTGGGGCTCCTGTTTCAAAATTATTAAGAATTTCAAGGCAGTAACAGCAGAGCATTAAAACAAGTATGGGGCTCTTCTGAGTATAGGGGCCCTATGTTACACACAAATCATATGCCAGTGAAGCTGGCCCTATGCCAGGGAGGTAAGGTGCCGACTCTGCCTGAAGATGATACAACTCTGAAAACCTAGCCCAGCTCTAGAGCTCCCTCTGAGATAAGACATTTGTAAAGAGCTCAACTTTTCTTTCCGCCCAATCTCACTTTCTTCCCTTCCCTTACAGGTGTCAATACCAGGGGTACTCCCCAATCAGCCTTCTGCCTATAAACCTCCAAGTCAGAGTCTGCTTCCCAGGGAATCTAACATAATAACACTTGTTAAAGAAAAAAATGAGAATAAAATCCATAAAAGAAATACAGTAGTTGTACAAGAATAATTTTTTCTCTCTTTTGAATTTTAGTAATACATTTGGATGACATTTAAAATAAAAATAATTGCCAATTAAAATAATATTAATAAATATCATTATTATTGATAATAAATAATAAATATTCTGTTTCTGTTCAGAAAACAGAAGCTCAAATGCTTATACAGTAAATTCATAGCAGGATTATTTACACTAACCAAAAGGTAGGAATAACTCAAATGTCCGTGTGGTATATACATACACTAGAGGCTTATATAGGAATAAAATCCTGCCACTTGCTGCAACATGATGAATCTTATGGACATTATGCTAAGTGAAATAAGCCAATATAAAAGGAAAAATATCATTGGCACCTGTGGCTCAAAGGAGCTGGTCCCATATGCTGGAGGCAGTGGGTTCAAAACTGCAAAAAAAAAAAGATAAATATTGTATGATTTTACTTATTTGAGGTACCTAGAATGGGCAAACCTATAGAGACAGAAAATGAAATAGAGGGAAGGAGGAGGAGTGGGGAGTTATTGTTAAATGGGCACAGAGTTTCCATTTGAGATGATCAACAAGTTCTGGACATGGATCATGCTGACAGTTGCACAGCACTGGGAATGTAATTACTGCCACTGAACTGTACAATCAAAAATGTTAAATGGTGTTAAAAGAATTCTGTTCCTGCTTAGGTTGTAAAAAGCAACAGAAGTGTGTCACTCCTACCCTAACAGAGACAAAGGTGGATAATGTACAAAATCATGTCTTTTTGAGCCCACAAGAGAGCTGAAGTTACAAGGAGAGCAGAATTACAAGATACACAATGATTCAAGTGGATGACAAGCCCTTCCAAGAAGAAATGGATCACATGCACTACTTCAACTTTGGAAGAAGGGGATGGATGCATTTATAAAAGTTGGTAATCAGTACACTGGATTAGGGTGAATAAGTGTGGATCACTCCTCTGGTGCAAGTTAAAGGGGCACTCAAATCTCAGACACTGTGATGGTTAATTTTATGTATCAACTTGACTGGGTTTGGGGATGTCCCAATATCTGATTAAATGTTATTTCTGTATGTGTTTATGAGGATGTTTATGGTAGAGATTAGCATTTGAATTGGTGGGTTGAATAAAGATTGCTTTCACCAATTGGTATCACCCAATTGGTTGAGAGGCTCATAGAAGAAAAATGTTGGGAAAAGTTGGGTTCACCTTCCCTCTGGCTGACTGCCTGAACTGGAACATTGACTTTCTTCTGCTTTTAGAACACCTGGTTCTCAGAACTTAAAATCTAGACTTAAAATCTGTCCCTTTGATCCTCTAGCTTTCAGGCTCTCAAACTACATTATCAGATTTCCTGGTTCTCCAACTTGCAGATGGCAGATTGTGGGACTTCTCATCCTCCATAATTGTATCAGCCAATACTTTAATAATAAATATAAAATAAGTATAAATATAATAAATATACATTTTATAAATAAATAAACTGCTATGAACTGAATCACATCTCCCTAAAATTTATATGTTGGAGCCCTAACCTCCAGTATGATGATATTTGGCAATGGGGCCTTTGAGACACAATTAGGTTTAGATAAGGTCAAGAGAGTGGGGCCCTCATTATGGGATTAGAGCACTAATAAGAGACACCAATGAGAGTTTCTTCCCTCTCTCTGTCATGTGAGGACATGGTAAGAAGGCAGCTAAATGCATGCCAGGAAGGGAACCCAATGGTTGGGCAACTTGATCTTGGACTTCCCAGCCAAAAGAATTGGGAGAAATTGTAGCCACTTAAGTCTATGATATTTTGTTATGAAAGCCTGAATTGACTAATAGCAATAGTTTAAAAAATAGAGATTAATTCAAAAATCCATAAAGGATAAAATGTTAGCATTTAATTTATTTTTTTATTTCAGATTAATATAAAGGTACCTATGATAAAGTTACATTGTATGCATTTGTTAGGTCCAAGTTGTAGTTGAGCCCTTCACTCAGGAGGTGTGCCATATATCCCTACTTCGTGTGGGTTAGGTAAGAGCTTACCAAATCTCCCCCAGCCTCCTCACTCTCCCCCTTCTTGAACTTAATTGTGTTTTTCTCTCATGTGGGCATGTAGTTGTTCATCTACTAACTTCATATTAGTATTGAGTATATTGCATGCTTGCTAATATCAGCATTTTAAATGAAGACATGATGGGAGGTGGCATTAACGTAAGTCTGCCTTATTCACCTCACCCTATTCCTAGCCCTGTCAGATCCTCTTTAAAGTATGTATAGGTACCTTTTATTTTTGTTCATCCTAGATTTGTTTTTGTATTAATTTTTATCACTAAAAATATTACATTAAAATATTGATTTGGATCCCTGAGATTTTTGGCACCCTTCTAAACTTTACAATGGAGGCAAGAGTCTCACTAGCCTCATCCTAGTTCTTGCCTTCTGGGACACCAAATGAAACAAGGCTAGTCTTTGCCCCAGCAGTTTGCTTTCCCAGCTCAGGAGAGACCAAACATAAAATGCAGATGTGCTCTGTATTTTCTCTTGGTTGGGGATTGCACCAGAGAGCAGCAACAAAATGGTTTCGATTTGTGGATTTCAATCTAATCTACCTACACACATATCCCTAGTGCTCACTGAGTAGGCCTCATGTGGCCCATTGACCTGTGACACGCTGGATTTTATTTGGGGAGCACGTGACCATCAGCACACGGGAATTTTAGGGCGAGCATTTCATTTCTGAGAATGAAATCACTCATGTAAGCTTTTGCTGGGAGCCTGTACAGAGCTCCAGGCTTGGGAAAGTAGGCCTTTAACAGCCAAGAACATAGAAGGGGCAAGCAAAGCATCGAAGTCGCGCCCCCTGCCGGTGGCAAAGTAAAGGCCAGCGGACCGGATCTTATCCGCGGCTCATGTGTACCCGCCCCAGGTGCGCAACAGCCGCGGGTGTCCGGACCCACTGAGTTCTTCCGCATGACCGTGTGGCCGGCTCTTACTCTTGCCATGCGGTCGTCTTAGGCTAAGGTGGAGGCTCCGAAGCTGGAACTGAGAAACAACAGGGCACGTGGTAGTGTGGGTCTTGGCTCGGCTCCGGGGTTTGATCTCTGCAAAGCGCCCACTCCGGAAAGAAGTTTCTTTTGCAGGGCGTGGGAGAGGGCGTGTATGCAGTGTGATGGTCTGTGTGTACGGAACGTGAATGCCGTGGCTGCACCTTTGGTGGAGTGTGCTCACGAGTGCTTCTGGGCGTCACGGTGAGTTAGTTAGTAGTGGCTGAGACGGCAAGTCCCTGCGGGGTGTGCATTTCCAATGCCGTGGGCCTGGGTGAGTCCTGGAGCACGCGAGCCACCTGAGCGCCCACACCCGGGAACCTTCGGGCCTGCAGAGTGTCCTGGATCCCACTGGGAGGCGCTACAAGAAAGCTGCAGTGCGACCGCACCTTTAACCCAGGTAAAGGGCAGCCAATGAACTTGCCTGGATTGGCTAGCCCGAAGAAGCTTTGCAAACAGAGGCCAGCAGCTCAAGGTCAGCCATGCAAAACGTCTCTGCAGAGGCTGCCTTAGCCCTATGGATGGGCAGGAAGGTGTGTGTGTGTGTGTGTGTGTGTGTGTGTGTGTGTGTGTGTGTGTGTTGGGAGGTAGGCGGCCTGTTGTAATCTGCGGTGATAGGTGGCTTGTCATTCGGGAGAGGTTCACAGCAATTGTGCAGAATGGGAATCCGAGGAGACGCGGTATCATTGCTGGGTGAGCCCGCTCATGTCTGAGTCCTCCCACTGTCGGGCTGTCGCGTGGTGTCTCCATTAGACCGGTTACCCATCTGCGTCTCCCTTGGTCTCTCGTTTTGGTCCGAGAGCTTCTGTTTGAGAGGCTATCAGTCCTTAGAAGGGTAGATTCGGTTCTGGCCAGCCTTCCAGTTGGTCCTTATCCCTCTTTTCCTCTTGGCAGCTGGGCACCTCCCTCAGAAGTGAGCTTGTTGCTGGGGAGGCCAGAACTCTGCACTCGAAGGCGTTCAGAACCCAACTGGCGCCACAAGCAACGTACTCTGTGCGCTGAGTGACCTACTTCAGTGAAAACCTGAGTTTGGTCCAACGCTGCGCTGTGCCCTTTGGGAACAGTACCTAAATCAGGGAAGGTGACCCTGGGATACGGGGTGTCCAGGGGTCTGGCCTTCAGGGAATGGTTGAGGCACCCGTGTCAGAGTTCAAAAGAAGCTGCATTGCTCAACTTCTGCTTGGAGGGTGGTCTGCCTGTAAAAGCCTTAGGCTTTGTACCTGTCATTAAATGTCCCCGAGACCAGGAACCTACCAAGCAAATGTGTGTGTGTGTGTGTGTGTGTGTGTGTGTGTTTCTCTGGATTACTAACATAAATGAATAACCTTGAGCTGGGAAAAACAGCCCCAGACTTCTCAGTATCCCAGGAGGCAGACAGTAAGCCCTTCTTCAGCCACGTGGGGCCAAAAGCCTTTTGGTAGACCAGACTTACAGGCTGGAGCTCAGACCCTCCAAACCCCCAGAAACCCCCCCCAAATACTCATCCCTGGACACCTCTCCTGCACTTTCATCCTTCTAAACCATTTATGTTCATGGATGCTTTTAAACTTTTAGACATCCTATTGGTGCAGAGAAAAAACGCCTAGAGAGGTCACACAGGGACAGAGACAGTGAGGGCAACCTGGTCTGTGGCCAGGCAGCTCCACCCAACCTCTTGGTCCCAAAAGACATGAGGGACACTAGGAGACACTCTAGGAAGCCCCTTCACAAACACAGAACAGTATAGACCCCAGAGATTTAGGATCCCACAAAGAAGCACAAAATCAAGGTGGACTACAGGAGGCCAACTGAATCCACCCCCTTCCCCAGCTCTACATGTTGTTCTAGACCTGGGGAAGGGTGCGTGGAGAGCTGTTTCATGGGGAGGTGTAAAAGGATGGAAAGACCTGGAAATGGGATCTGAAGCCTGAGGAGACTTGAAGACTCCTAACTGGAAAGTTCCTTTGGCTATGGAAAGCTGAGAGAGCAAAGGACACTCTGTAAGGAGTCCAGAACAGAGGGAAAGGGAGACCTTCTAGATCCCTCTTTAGACTGGTGGGCTCTGCTCTGCATGGTAGAGAAGAAGGCAGGTAGTCAGGGCAGAAGCTCTGTCCAGAAGCTTTTGGCTTTAGCCCTCGGTGTAAACACGCAGGAAACACAGCTGTAGCTGGTCTGGTGTGGTTCATTAGGAGGCAATGAAAACTCCTAACGTTCCACGTTAGCTCAAAAGACTGAAGAAACTGTGACAGTGACTGTTGATTGACTATGTCTGGCATTGGCATTACTTTCCCCTTACAGGGAGTCATAATGGGTTCCAGAAGTCCTCTCCTTTCCCAAGTCTCAGGCCCTTGGTCTTCTGGGAGACAGGCAAGCTCCACTTGGTGCCATTCAGGTAAGACAGCCTGAAGCCGGGCTTGCACTCAGCCCCCACTGCCCTTGGGGTCAGATAGCCAAATTCACCCTGTGAGTCAGCACCTTCAGGTGAACAATGGTTTCCTGCTCTGTCCACTAGGGTCAGGTTGGCCGCCTCCTCAGATAAAGAGTTCAGGGACCAGGAAGCCCCTGGCCACATATCCTGGCGGAGGGGACAGGAATTGCACTGGTTTGCTTCCCTTCACAGGTCGGACCTGGAAAGCAGCCCAGACCTGGTTACACTCAGTGAGGAGGAAGCGCGCCTCCTGCTGGCTGCACTGGTGCAGGACCATGTGTAGATGAAGGCTAGTGAGCTGGAGCAGGAGCTGGAGACAGAGGGTTCCAGATAAGGCTCCCCATGCTGCCCAGCACAGGACCTCCCCTCCCCTCACACTCAGGAAGGCGTAGTCCAGGTAGGAGAGAACACCAGTCTAGCCCCAGCAGAGACATGTGTTGCATTTGCATCCACCCTGAGAATCCCTCTGATGGGCGGAGGACTGAACAGCATGTTGAATGCCAAAAAAGCTCACCCTTCCCCACCCAGCCCTTCCCCACACAGCCCCTGCCCCACTGTACCTCTGAGCTCTCCTAATGGAGGATGTGTGAGCTGCCCCCTGCCTGTCCCTCCTGCTCCCACTTGAAGTTCCCCCTGCCTGGTCCAGTCTTCTGAGTTACTGCCTATGGAGGCAGCCCTTGGTACATGTCCGGCATGTCTTTCCCCTGCAGCCTGGACACCCCCAGATGTGAAGGGTGTGGTAATCTGAATACCTCTGTACTGGACACACACTTGCAGGACCTGAGCAACTCTCCTAAGTTCTTTGGCATTGACTTCAGGGATGAAATGCCTGGCTAGAAAAGTGACATAGCCAATGGCTTGCAGAGGAACCACTAGGCCCATTTTGGAGTTCCTCAGGATGCCAGCTGAACTTCTCTGACTCCTCCTGATTTCCTTTCTTGCCTCCTTCGTATAACTTGATGCCTGTGGTTCCTTAGGGTGGTATTGGAGACTTTGTGACATAGAATGCTGGGAACTTCAGCGAGAGACGAGGAAGAGCAGGATTCACAACAAGGATAGAGATTAGAGGAAGTGAGGGTAGCTCCTGAATACCAGTAAGCACATCCCTCATGTCTGAGCACTCGGCTAAAGGCCCTAAGATACGGTGGTCATCACTCCGGTCCATGTCCTGTCCTGGAGGGGATGCATACAAGTAATGTTAGCCCACAGTGTCTCCACCCCAGATTTGGCACGCAAACCAGCTCAAGTAACAAGAACAGGTGTGCTGTGGAGCAAGTAAGCACTTTTATGAGAGGATGCCACACTCGGTTTTCTGAGCCTCTTCCAGGTTAAGACTTTGGGGTTTTTAAATTTTCTCATGGAAGTGTGTCTCATGTGTTCGTGTGGCCTCTTGGGACTTCCTGTGTGCCTCAGAGAGGGACTCCCACACTCACCCGTGTTCCTTTTGGCCTTTGTGCCTTGCTGGTGCTGGAGACTGACCATAATTTTAGGATTGAAAGAAGAACTTCTCGGCATATGCCCCTCAGCCAGGAATCTCAGTGATATTCTTTGGGAAAGTTCCTAGCAAAGCTTAGGACAATAATTTCTTCTAATGGTTTGTGATCTTCAGTTTTGGTAATTATGTTTAGGAGAAACACTTAATTGGCTAAGCGGGGCAACTCAGGCATTGGTTCTTTTTATGAAGGCCCCGTGGGGCAGACTTCACTCCATTGGCCACATCTAACTTCAGAGACTCACTGTCCTTCCTTTTGTGTTACCGTGATAGTCCCACGGGGCAGGCTCCTTCCCCCAGGCTTTCACTGACAGGTCCTCTCTTCTTTCTTCATCCTGCCAGTCAGTGAAACTGATCAGAGGAGCACCTGCAGCACTCATACCTGCGAGACCCACTGGCCTGCTGAGCAGATCTGGGGCAACTTTGTGCCCACAATAAGGGTTTCAAGGCACTGCAGGGAGGGACCTCCAGACATTCAGACTTAAACAGTTGGTCACAACAAGAAGAAAGTGATTGGTCTCCTGGATGAATGAAACAAGGGAAGGTCCCATATTTTGAGCCTCACTAAATGTGAGGCCATGTTGTGTATTAGTTTTGGGGGGAGAGGATGGGCAAGGCATCCTTTTGTACTTTCCTCTGTGTTGCTGTGTTCATCCTCCTAAGGCATTTAAATTATTCTAATTTAAAATAGAGATCATTAAAAAAACACTGTGACCATTTAAACTGTGAGACATGATCCTTGATTACACTGTTTTTTTTTTTTTTTTTTGTTTTTTTTTTAATTTCAGGTTGTAGTAAAACAGAACTGGCCACTTCTTTTGATGTGTTAAAAAAGCATTATACTGTACATCTGAAAACTTTCTGTGGGAAATATACGTGTTATATTCTTTTTGATAATGCAAAGTATCTTGATCCCAAAGCTATAAACAAAATAAGGTCATGTCAGTTTATTCTGTGCATCTCCTCTTTTTTAAAAATAAACTTTTAAATTTACTTTTAGATTCACAGCAAATTTACAAAATAGTCCAGAGAGTTCCTGCGTACCTTTTATGTATTTTTACTTAGTGTTAATGTCTTACATAATCAGGTTATGTTAGTGAAAACTGTATGGTGGCTCACACTTGTAATCCTAACACTTGGGAAGTGTGAAGCAGGAGGATTGGTTGAGGCCAAGAACTTGAGAGCAACCTGAGCAAGATAGTGAGATCCCATTTTTCAAAACAAACAAACAAATGAAAAATAACAACCAGGTATGGTGGTGTGCACCTGTCATCCCAGCTATTCAGGAGGCTAAGGCAGGAGGATCACTTGAGCCCAGCCAGGAGTTTGAGGTTGCAGTGAGCTATGATGATGCCACTGTACTCTGGCCCAGGTAACAGAGCACCTTGTCTCAAAACACAAACAAAACAAAACAAAAATGTAGGAACGTTAATAATAACGTTAATGGTACTATTAACTAAACTTTACATATTATTCAAAGTTCACTTTTTTTTTTTTTTTTTGTAATGTCTTTTTCCCGTACCAAGATTCAATCCAGAATACCACATTGAATTTTGTCATCATGTCTCTTTAGTCTCTTTAGGTCTGGGACAGTTTCCATTTTGTTCTTGTTTTAGTTAGTCTGTCTTTTTTTTTTAGTGATCTTGAGAGTTTTGAAGAGTTCTGGTTAGACATCCTGTAGAATATGTCTTTTGAATTTTCGAAGACTATCACAGAAATGAACATGCTTATTATCAAATCACATTATCAATATGATTGATTTATCACTGGTGATGTTAACCTTGATCTTGTCAAAGGTGGTGTCTGTTGGGTCTTTCCACTGTAAAGTTATTATTTTTCCCTTTCCTTACTGTGTTCTTTGGAAGTGACTCATTCAGTCAAGCTCACACAAGGGGGGGAGGGGAGGGCATTAAACTCCATCTCCTGGAGGAGATAGTATTTACATATATGATTTAGCGTTCTTTTGTAAAGAATATTATTTAGAATTCTTTTGCAAGGAACATTTGTTTCTTCTCACCCTTTCCTGACTAAATAATTTCTTTATGTTAGTATGGATTAATTTGTTTTATAATTTAGATTATAATATAAGACTACATAACTTATTTTGCTGCTCAAATTGATGCAACTTTGGCCATTGGAAGCTTTTTTAGTTTAATTCTAGTCCATTTTCCTTAAGAAAGTATTTGCTTACTTTCTGGCACTACAAGATACTCCAGGCTTAGGCTATATTTTCTGTGCCCCAGCCCTAACATCAGCTATTTCTCCAAGGCTGTGGGTTTTATTTTTGGATAATGATGTGTACTTGTTGCTTTTGGGATGTCACTATTTGTAGACTCTCTGCGGGTCAAGGAATATATGTATGTATGTATATTGACTTACATATGCACATATAGGTGGGTATCTATCTATCTATCTATACATTAAACTAAACATAAGTACATACTCATGTCTCCAACTCTGATCCAGGACCACAGGATTAATTCTAGCCTTCCCCACTTGCTTATTTTAACTTCTTTCTCTAACAGTGAGAATTCTAGCTACTGTTGTCTACCATTTTTTGGCTTGTTTCTTCAACACTAATAAAACTGTAAAGCACTTTCAGAATTGTTTAATCTATACTCCTGTAAGAAGCAGACATAAATAAATTACAATATAGCATTACAGTGTTTATGTGCAATTATTTTTGTCTTTAGCCTTAAAATTCCCAAAGTTACTCAATAATTTCCTATTTTCCTTACCCACTTTAGTGAGCTTATGTCATCCACTTGGAATAGAATTAGAATCATTTTTCTCTTTTCATTTCTGTATGGGATTCTCCAACATCCTAGTTGATTTTTTTAGTTTTTAATTTTTATTTTTTTGAGACAGAGTCCCGCTCTGTCTCCCAGGCTGGAGTGCAGTGGCATCATCATAGCTCACTGCAATTTCAAATTCCTGGACTCAAGCAATCCTCTCACCTTAACCTTCCTAGTAGCTGGAACTACGGGCATGCATCACCAGGCCTGGCTAATTTTTAATTTTTTTTTTTTTTGTGGAGACAAGGTCTTGCTATGTTGCTCAGGCTTATCTTGACTTCTGGGCTCAAGCTATCCTCCTACCTTGGCCTCCCTAAGTGCTATGGTTAGAGGTGTGAGACACTGTGCCTAGCCTCTAATTGATGTTTTTAAACTTCATGCATTACAGTTCACACTTTGTAATATGACATTTTATGGATTTTGATTTGTATATAGCTATATGTCTACCACCCCAAGGAATAGTCTAAATTCTCTTGAATGTCTTTTTATAGGTTTAATGGTTTATAACCATTCCCTTCTTCCTCAACCCATGGCAACCACAGTTCTCTTTTCTGTCTCTGTAGTTTTGCCTTATCCATAATGTCATATAAGCAGAAACATACAATGTTTAGATTTTTAGGGTCTGTCTTCTTTTTCTTAGCAAAATGGATTTATGATTCATTCCTGTTCATACCTGTATCAGCTCACTCCTTTTTATTGATGAATAGTACTCCATCGTATGGATTTATCTATTGAAGTAAATCTTGGTTGCTTTCATATTTGGCCCAAACATTTTTTTTTTTTTTTTGCAGTGTTTGGCTGGGACTGGGGTTGAACCTGCCACCTCCGGCATATGGGGCTGGTGCCCTACTTTGTTTAGTCACAGGCACCTCCCTGCCCAAACAGTTTTATATAGATTTTTTGCATAAACATGATTTTCTATTAGGTGACCACTAATCTACTTTCTGTCTCTATAGAAGTACCTATTTTGGACTTCTCATAGAAATAGAATTATGTAATGTCTGGCCTTTTATGTCTAGCTTCCTTCACTTACCATTAGTTTTCAAGGTTCATCCACATTGTAGCATGTATTAGTTCTTCATTCCTTTTTACGGCTGAACAATTATATATATCTATATATCACATTTTGTGTATCCATTTATCAGTGGATGGATATTTGGGTTATTTTCACTTTTTGGCTATTATAAATATTGCTGTTATGAACCTTCAAGTATAAGTTTTTGTGTGAACATAGGTTTTCCATTCTCTTGGGCATATACCTAGGAGTTAGATCGCTGGTATCATAGTCAAGTCTATACTTAACTTCATAACTAACTTATAACTTTATAAGAAACTGCCAAACTGTTTTCTCAAAGTATCATTTTGTGAAAACTGTTTTTATATTCTATCCTGAGTCCACAAAATATAATAATAGTTCTCATTAGATGGAATAATTATAAAATAAACATATTTAGTGTCATGCATTGGGTACTGTTTTAAATAGTTGATTGACAATTTTGATCTTCATAATAATACCATGAGGTAGGTACTTTTATTATCTCTATTTTACAGATCAAGAAACTAAAGCAAGGAAAGTTTTCAAAGTCATAAGCTAGGAAATGGTAAAGCTGGGCATTAGAATCCAGTAAGTCTGTCCCCAAGTCCATTTTCTTATCTAGTACTTCTACTGTATCTAGTTAGTGAGTGTGTGAAGACTTATCAGGGGTGTTGGAATACAGTAGGTGCTCTAAGTGTTAGGAGGGTTTAGATTTTCTTGTTCTTTCTTCTTCCCTTTCAGTTTGGATTCTAATGGCTGGTTCTCCCCACTCCCTGCCTTGCTAAGAAGGGTAAATCTCAGGTGGAGCAGCTAATCACCAGCAGGTGGCAACAGAGAACTGTCCATATCAGAGCTAAGAGCTCTTTCCAGCAGTATGATGAATTAGATAATCTATAAAAAGGAAAATTGATACAGAATTGATGCTTAAATGCCTTGGTAACATTGTTAACATCCAGTGGGATATTGAAAAGATCTGGTAATAGTGGACATCCTTGTTATGTTTTTAAACTCAGGGGCAAAGAGTTCATTATTAGATGATGACAGAGGGGTTTTTCATATATATATATATATATATATATATATATATATATATAAAATAAGGGAATTCTTTTCTAGTTTTCTGAGAGTTTGTATATAGAAGGGTCTTAATAAGGGAATTTCATAATAAGGGAATTCTTTTCTAGTTTTCTGAGAGTTTGTATATAGAAGGGTCTTAAATTTTATAAAATACCCTTTCTGTATCTATTGAGATGATCTTAGATAATATTTCTCTTTTATTTTGTTAATGTGGTGAATAACATTGATTTTACCAATCTTATATTCTGGGAATAAATGCCATTTGGTCATTATTATCATTTTTTTCATGCTGATTATTTTGATTTGCTTTTTTGTTTGTTTAGGATCACTGCCTCTAAATTTATGAAATGTATTTGCTTGTATTTTGTTTTCCTGGTGATTTCTTTATACATTTTGATGAAATTATACCAGTCTTATTAGATGAGTTCCTTCCTTCCTTCCTTCCTTCCTTCCTTCCTTCCTTCCTTCCTTCCTTCTTTCCTTCCTCTCTTCTTTCCTTTCTTCCCTTCTTTCTCCTCTGAAGAATATTTTATAGATAGATTATATTTCTTCCTTCTTCAAGGTTCCTTTGTGGGAAGGATTTAAATTACATATTCAAGTTTTAAAAATCAGATACTGAACTATTCAGGTTTTTAATTTCCTTTTGTTTAGATTTTTATAGCTAGTCTTTTAAAAGAAATTTGGTCATTTAATCAAAATTTTCAAAATTATTAGCACAAAATATTGATAATAGCTGTTTATTATCTTTTAATATTTATAGGATCTCTCATGGTATACCCCTTTTTATTTTTGATATATGTATGACCAGTTTGTTTTTTCCCCTCTTTTTACATTGCTCAGTCTTGCTAGGGGCTTATGAATAGTATTAATCTCCTCAAAGAACCAACTTTTGGGTTTGGTTTTTTTTTCTCTATTATTTCATTTATTTTGTACTCTATTCTTTCCTTCTTTCTCCTTTCTTTGGATCTAATTTGTGTTCTTTTTTTTAGCTTCTTTAGATATAAGTTGAAGTAATTGATTTTTGATCTTTCATTGTTTATAATATATATAGCTATAATTTTGCTATAATTTTTAACTGCAGCCCACACATTTGAAAATATTTTTTATCTTCATTATGATTGCTGCTGCTGCTGCTGCTGCTTCTTCCGCTGCTGCTGCTGCTTCCTCTTCCTCTTCCTCCCCCTCCTCCTCCCCCTCTCCTCCCTCTCCCTCTCCTCTCTCTCCTCCCTCTCCTCCCTCTCCCTCCCCCTCTCCCTCTCCTCCCTCTCCCTCTCCTCCTTCTTCTTCTCCTCCTTCTTCTTCTTCTTCTGCTGCTTCTTCTTCTTTCTTCTTTCTTCTTCTCACTGTGTTGTCCAGGCATATCAGGCAATGGCATGGTCATAGAAAGCTCATTGCAGCTTCAAATCCTGGGCTCAAGTGATCCTCCTGCCTCAGCCTCCTATAGGGTCTATAGGCATGCCACATCATGCCCAGCTGAATGCTTCATTTTTACATGGGTTATTTAGACATGTACTGCTTAATCTCCAAATATTTGTATATTTTCTAATTATTTTTCTGTTATTGATTTCTAATTTATTTTCACTACAATCAGAGAAATACTGTCAATGATTCCAATTCTTTGAAATTTATTGAGAATTGCTTTATGATTAACATGTGGTATATTTTGATGAATGTTCCATGTGTCCTTGAAAGACTGTGTGTTCTGTAGTTGTTGAATATAATGTTGTACATGTATATAGGTCAATTAGGTCGAATTGCTTACTTGTGTTGCTAAAAGCTCATACACACTGTATTTTTTTGTTTTTTAGAGAAAATCTCACTTCATCACCCTCAGAAGAGTGCCATGGCATCATAGCTCACAGCAACCTCAAACGTCTGGGCTTAAACGATTCTTTTGTTTCAGCCTCCTGAGTAGTTGGGACTATAGGTATTTTTTTTTCTTTACTACTTTTTTTTTTGTCAGTTACCAGGATATGTTAAATTCTCCAAGTATGTGTATGTGCTGCCGAAGCGAGCACAATTCTCCAAGTATGTGAATTTGTCTACTTCTTTAAACTCTTTCTTTCTGCTATATATATTTTGAAGATATACTCTTAGGTGTACTGAAAAATTAGGATTTTTCTCTCCCTTTTGAATTGACCTATTTTAAGATCTTGAAATGTTCTTTACAAGTAATAATACTTTCTATCTTAAAGTTTGCCTATCTGTTATTATATAACCATAATATATCTATTGTCTTAGCGTTTTCATAGCATATCTTTTCCCATTCTTTTATTTTCATGTTTATAAATAGCATATAGTTAGGGATTGTTTTTTAGACAGTTTGACCATCTTTAAGTGGAGTATTTAGTCCATTTACATTTAATATAATTCCTGATAGAAGTGAGTTTGTCTCCTATGTTCTTTTTATCTTTGTCCTGTCTGGTCTGTGTTTCTTAATTCTTTTTTCTTGTTGTCTTTTCTATGAACCAAGATTGTGTGTGTGTGTGTGTGTGTGTATGTGTATGTGTGGGGGGTGGTTGTATCTTTTTTTGTTCCTTCTTTGCTTTCTTTTCTTTTTTTTTCACTTTCCTTTGATTGTGATAGGGATTTTGTCAAAACTTGTCAAACTACACACTCAATACACATGCATTTAATTTTATGTACATTATACCTCAGTAAAGTTGATTTTTTAAAGAAAAGCTAATACAAGTTAAATAGAATACTGAAAGGAAGAGAATTTTTTTTCATATTTTTAACTTGAAATGTATTCCTTTTCATTTTGTTTCTTTTTCTATTATCAATGTTGTTTAGTCACTAATGTGTTACTATTAATTTAGTCTCCATTTCTAATTTTTTTTTCTTTTATTTCTAATACTTTCTTTGTTTTTTCAAGCTCCATTTTTACATTTTACTATCCTCTTTTCTTTCTACAATAATATTATTTCTGAGTTATTTTGATCTGGATTTAAATTGTTCTTTTGTAATTTGTATTATTTTTAAAATTTCTGTTAGCCTGTTTGTTTAAAATACTAGAATACAGTTTTCATTTGTTTTATGGACATGTCTTTCTGGCTTGTTGTCATTGCTTGAAAGAATATTATGATAATAATTTTCAATAGGTTTAACTGATTTTCTTTCCTATTTCTTATATTTTAGTAAGATGTGTTTTCCTGTACTAGATGTCAAAGCCACCAGTGCAGTTTTCCTAGCTTCAAGATCTAGAGTATATTCTTCTGTATTTTATTTGCAGGGTAAAGAAAATAGTGTTCTCTGATATGAGCTAGCTCTTCTTTTTCCCCCACCTTCTCCCTTTTTCTTTCCATTGCCCTATTTTTCCCACTAAATATAGGGGCTTTGTTCTAGAAGTGATATTTGGAACCAGAATCCAGACCATGCCAGCATTCTCTGACTTAATGTGGTCCCTTGCACTTACCTGCAAATTGTAGTCTATGAGTTCCTCACAGTTTTGACCTATAGTCTCTGTGAGAATATGCCTGCAATGCATATAAAGACAAAGGATTTCTAGTAATACCCCAATTATATGTAATCGGTATGGAAAACGACCTAATAGAATAATGTGCAAAGGTTACAAACAGGCAATCTACAAGGAGGAAACCTGAATGTCAAATAAACATATGATGCAGGGCATGATGGCTCACGCCTGTAATCCTAGCACTCTGGGAGGCCAAGGCTGGTGGACTACTTGAGCTCCCAAGTTGGAGACCAGCCTGAGCAAAAGTGAGACCCTATCTTTACTAAAAATAGAAAAACTGAGGCAAGAAGCTCACTTGAACCCAAGAGTTGGAGGTTTCTGTGAGCTGTGATGCCATGCCCTCTACCCAGGATGACAGTTTGAGACCCTATCTCAAAAAAAAAAAAAAAAAAGCAACCAAATAAACATATGAAAAGGTGCTTCATCTCACTCATAATTGGAAAGGTTTCATCTCATACGTAATTAAAAACATATGGAAAGGTGCATAATCTTACCCATAATTGGAAATAGTTCAATCTGATTCAACACTTAAAGGGTTTGTAACAATTTAATATAATAATTACAACAAAAAGAATAAAACCTTAGCATCTGTCCAAGGTATTCTGAAAAAAAGAAAGAAAAAAAAAAACCTGATGACAAAAGAAAATTGCATCTTTAGTGTTCACTCTCTGTGGTCTGTGGGCCTTTGCTTATACTATTTCCGCATCCCAAAGTATTCTTTTTCCATCTTTTTATCTAGCTAATGCCTAGTCATCCTTCAGGTCTTATTTTAACTGTCTTCTCTTTCAGGAAATATTATCTAACTCTTCTAGACTAAGACAGATGGCTCTATTATCTTATAAGATACATATAAAATGTGTATCTTTGGCATTTTGTACTTTGCTTACCATAGCATTTTCCAAATATTACTGTGACAACATTTTCCAAATATTACTGAAATATATTATCTTATAAGATACATATAAGATGTGTGTCTTTGGCATTTTGTACTTTGCTTACCATAGCATTTTCCAAATATTACTGTGACAGCATTTTCCAAATATTACTGAAAAACCTTGGCTAGGCTATAGTATCCACTTATTTAATCAAGCATTAGTCCAGGTATTTCTGTGAGGGTATTTTGTGGCTGTAATTAACAGATATAATCAGTTGACTTCATGTAAACGAAATTATCCTCCATGTTCTGCGTGGGATTGACCCTAATACAGTCATCCCTTGGTATCCATGGGGAGTTAGTTCCAGGACCTCCTATAAATGCCAAAATTGGTGGACTTAAGTCCCTGATAGGAAATGGCACAGTATTTGCGTACAATCTATGCATATACTCCTAGATACTTTAAATCATCTCTAGATTACTTATAATACATAATACAATGCATATACTATGTGAATGAATATTATATTATATTATTATACTATTTTCCATACTATATCATTTAAGAAATAATAAAAAAAGTTTGTATATTTTCAGCATACATGTGATTGTTTTTTCTGAATCTTTATAGTCTGTAGTTGGTTGAACTCACAGGTGTGAAACTCATGGATACAAAAGGTCACCTATAGTTAAAAGGCAGACCTGAAGTTTCCCTGAGACCTGTGAAAAGTAGCATCAGATTCTGCCTGAGAGTTTAGAAACTAGAATCTTCTCTTCCTGATGGCCTGATCTATGGATTTTGGACTTGCGTAGGCAGACTTCACAACCTTGTAAACCAATTTCTCACAGTAAATCTATTTATATCCATATATCTAAATATACATACATGTATATACATACATGTATATACATACATAGGTGTACACACATACATACACATATACTATTCAGTTGTTCTTAACCTTCCTAATTCCGCAACCCATATTTCGTCGTGTTGTGGTGACCCCAACCATAAAATTATTCCTACTTCACAACTGTAATTTTGCTATTATTATGCATTGTAATGTAAATATCTGATATGCAGGATGTGTTTTCCGAGGTTGCGACCCACAGGTTGAGAAACGCTGTAACTATATGTACTATTCTGCTTCTCTGGTAGAACCCTGCCTATCACAATTACTATACCAGATATAATTACCTCTTTTCATTCACATCAGACTATAAACACCATCAAAGCAGAAATGCTATCTGGTTCACCTTGCCATTCCTAGTGCTTGGAATATAGCATGTGGTCAAAAAATTGTTGAATGAGCAAATGAATTTTGTACTGAGATAAAAGAATAGGAGAGATTTTCAATATGAGAATCCTCAATACAGCTGCAGGGAATTCTGTTTAGTGCACTATGGGATTGGAGAAGGAAAGGGCTAAGAGCCTTCTAGATACTTCTAGTAAGTTCTTAGGAATGCCAAATAGTAACAATTTATTTCATAGGGAAATCATTCTTTTGATAAATCACTAGAGTATCCATTAAGTTTTCAAAGTTGTTGCAAACACTGAAAAAAAGTAAGCCAATTCTAGTAGTTAGTAATTTCTATACTACAAAGGAAGATTCAACAAAATATTACTTGTTCAATGAAACATTATAGACATTACCTTGTAGGTATTACAAATTTTCAAAATGGAAAGTTCAACAAGATGGTGCTTTGTTGGCTCATCCTTCAGAGGGGACAAGCACTGTGTCTTCTCCAGATAAAAGGAACAGGAGGGGGAACTCTCCACTTAAGGTCTTTTATAGGCACTAATCCATCCATGGTGTCAATAAATTTTGATACTTAAATGTAAATTTTAATATATCAAGTGGCCAATAATTGCATATTTTAGGAGTCTGATTCCATTTTTAAATTCTGATGAAAACATGAAAATGGAGTTTCAACTGATTCAGCACGAATGATAGTATAATAACCTAATATGATAATTGCAAAAGAATGAATCAGAATCTTGGCTTCTATTAAAGAACAGACATTACCTTGTAGGTATTCCAAAATTAAAAAAAAAAAAAGAAGAAAATCTGATGACAATACAAAATGACATCAAAATTTTAAAAATGCTGAAGACTGAACTTAAAAAAAAAAAAACCCACCCCCCCCTTAAAGTCAGAAGGCTTATTATACCTGTAGAGTCTGGGAACTGATAAAGACACATAGACACAAACATTTTCAGACCCCATCCCAATGCAACTGAATCTGAATCACCAGGGGTCATCTTTACTGCTCCCCAGGTGATTCCCATGTATAGCCAGTTCTGGGAAGTAATGCTAGTCCTTACATCACATCTTTCTTTTCCTTCATCTTATTGGCCAAGGTCAGCTTTCTGCAGGAAGCTGTCATTTCTTTCACCTATTAGCAAAATTTAATTGGTTCCTTTTGTTTATTAACTCCCCCCCCCCTTTTTTATTGTTAAATCATAGCTGTGTACATTAGGATACAATGTGCTGGTTTCATATACAATCTGAAACATTCCCATCAAACTGTTCAATGCAGCCTTCATGGTATTTTCCTAGTTATTGTATGTAGACATTTGTGTTCTGCCTTTAGTAAGTTTTGCCTGTACCCATTCCAAGATGCACTGTAGATGTGGCCCCACCCATCCTCTTTCTTCCACCCTAACCTCCCCCCTCCCTTCTCCTTCCTTGGCCCCTTCCCCATAGTCTTGTGCCATAGTTGGGCTATAGCCTTCATGTGAAAGCCACAATTTAGCTGGCTTAGTAGGGCTGAGTACATTGGATACTTTTTCTTCCATTCCTGAGATACTTTGCTAAGAAAAATATGTTTCAGCTCCATCCATGTAAACATGAAAGAGGTCACCATCTTTCTTTAAGGCTGCATAATATTCCATGGTATACATGTACCACAATTTGCTAGTCCATTCGTGGGTCGATGGGCACTTGGGCTTCTTCCATAACTTAGCAATTATGAATTGGGCTGCAATAAACATTCTGGTACAGATGGCTTTGTTCTATTGTGACTTTTGGTCTTCTGAGTATAAACATAGTAAAGGGAATATAGGATCGAATGGCAGGTCTATATTTAGGTCTCTAAGTATTCTCCAAATATCCTTCCAGAAAGAACGTATTAGTGGGCATTCCCACCAGCAGTGTAGAAATGTTCCCTTTCCTCCATATCCACGCCAACATCTCCGGTTTTGGGATTTTGTTATGTGGGCCACTCTTACTGAGGTTAGGTGATATCTCAAAGTAGTTTTGATTTGCATTTCTCTGATGATTAAGGTTGATGAGCTTTTTTTCATGTGTTTGTAGATTTTGCATCTGTCTTCTTCAGAGAAGTTTCTCTTTAAGTCCCTTGCCCACCCTGAAATGGTGTCATGTGTTCTTTTCTTGCTAATAAATTTGAGTTCTCTGTGGATTCTGGTTGTTAGACCTTTATCGGAGGTATAACCGGCAAATATTTCCTCCCATTCTGAGGGCTGCTGCTTGCTTTACTCACTATGTTCTACGCTGTGCAGAAGCTTTATAGTTTGATCAGGTCCCAGTAGTGTATTTTTGATACTGCTTCAATTGCCTGGGGAGTCCTCCTCATAAAATATTCACCCAGGCCGATTCCTTCAATAGTTTTCCCTGCACTTTCTTCAAGTATTTTTATAGTTTCATGTCTTAAGTTTAAATCTTTTATCCAGTGAGAGTCTAT
>CAUYPK010037381.1:0-15545 GCA_963574355.1 Loris lydekkerianus | reverse complement strand
TCTACCCAAGGCAACAGCCCAAGGCTCCAGTGTTCCAAAACTGTCTCACTCTGCCCCTTAGGATTAGGGCTGTGAGGCAGTTCTGTCCCCGCCTTTAAGCTGCTCAGTCACTAGGTTACTTTGTCCTGCCCGATCCTTGCTCAGGGACCCTGAGGGCAAAGCTTGCCGGAGCAGTTTTTCTACACAATGGCTTTCACTTAGCCCAGCTCAGTGGCTCCTTTTGGGGCCCCAGACAATGCCCAAAGTTCTCCACACTTTTGCTGAAGCTCTCCCCAACGCAGCTCAACTGAGCACCAAGTCCAAGAACACCAAAAAAGTTCACAGGTAAGGCCTTTCCGGTTTGCAGTCTCACTGCTGCTTGTACTCACGGTTGCCGGGGTGATTAGGTTGATCGAACACACGCAGCCACTTGGCAGTTTTCCACTGTTTTTGTCTTCTTCCTGGGGTCCAGAAGTCCCTTGCTGGCTCCCTGTACCCTCAAAGGGATGATCATAGACAGATCCCACCGGCTAGAGATGTCTGGAGTCTTGTCTCCCCAGACTCGCCGAGCACAGTTACAGGGAAGCTGTTACTTAGCCACCATCTTTCTTATAACAGCTCAAACATCATGTAGTAGGGCAAAGATTCTGGGTTGTTGTAACTGCTTCCATTGTACAGGAAGCCTTTAAGTATGAGAAAAATCAACCCTAATCCATGAAATTCTCATACTACGACACAGTACGAAGACAGGTAAATTTCTAAAACAATAGTTTAAAACATCCTTTCATTTCTTGTTGGCACAGCAGTGATGGCACCAAAAACATGACACAAAAATTGAAGTGTGATGACAATCAAAATTGCAATATTGACTGAACCCACAACCTTGTTCATCTATTTCGTGAATGTCCTGACATTCACTTAGAAGTGGAGCCTCAATATTAGAAATAGAAATGTGTGGAAAGAATTTAAAGAACTATGAACATCCCCAACCCTCAATCTCAATCTGCCCAAGCTTTCCTGCTAATACACAAATTCTTCTTTCCACGTTTGATAAGATCCTTGAAGCATCTCCTGCTGCTTCTACCAATTTCAAGTCATATCAAAGTACATAAATAATATTTGATTTCAGTACATTCTAGAGCTCAAACACAAAGTGAAATTCATAGAAAGGTGTACTAAAAGAATTGCAATGCTTTGTAATTATATCGTTAAAAGCCTAGAAAATCTGTGCAGGCCTGAATAATGAGGATATTTGGCAAAGAAGAGGGGAGAAGTAATAATTTTATAGCTGCCTATATTAGCGTATGCTTATGTCTTTACCATAAAGTCTAGTCTTTACCACGTTATCTTTATTGCTTAGCCCTGGCTCTAAAGTTTGCTCATCATATTTAGGAAACTTTAAATTCAAAAGTGGTCTATAAGAAACAAAAATTGAATCATCACAATTTATTGGAAGAACTTAGCCAAAGACATAAAAAATATTATGTAATGAGTATATTTATTCCATTTGCAAATATTTGACCCTGGCTATGAGATAACATTAATTCATGAACACCAACATTCCCCTGATGTCTAATGACCAGATGAAGTCTTTGGAAATTCAAATGATTAGGGAAGATTTGTATCCAGTCTTCCTTCAGCAAGCCTGCTGGGAGCACTTGGTGTTATAGTTAGTTCCTCATTGTATAATTGGAATACATTTTCTAAAAATGGGCAGATTCTTTAGATTGGCATCTACCACTCAGATGCATATCATTATTATCATAGGAAGAACCAGCTAGAGAAAGAAAAAAAAAAAAAAAAGGAAAGATTTCTTATTCAGAGGTGGTGATTTCTAAACCTATTAACTTATTAAATAGAAAAGAAAGATACTTTAATTAAATCAATAGATTGCAAGGTTAAGGTGGTGGTGATTGAGATTTCAGCTATTTTGTATGTTTCCACTGAAACATATTAATGCAGCTTACTCTAATATGTGGCACAAAGTAAAAAAACCTGGATAGTAGGATGTAGTGAATTCTTGCAGGCATTGGCAAAAAAAAAAAAAAAAAAAAAAAATCCCCTGTGGAGCAAACCCAACACACCATCTATTCTTGTAAATAAAGTTTTACTGAAACACAACCAAACCTGTTACTTTACATATTGTCTATTGCCATTTTCCTGCTCTTAAACAAAGATGAATTGTTGCAACTTCATCTCCTAAAGTATTTACTAAAGTATTTTACTCTCTGGTCCTTTACAAAAAGAGGTTTGCCAACTGCTGCTGTTGTAGGCACTGCCACCTGTAAGAAAGACTAGGACCCCACTTCAGGTGGTGATTTATTACACCTGTGCAGGGGGCCATGGCTGGGATAGCAAACGGCCCCGAAATGAGGAGCAGGCTGATTTTTATACCATTTTTGTGCTGTGTTGGCCAGCAGGCGAGTAGAGAAGTAGAACGTGATGGTTAGCTCAGGGTAGGGTTACAGTCAGGTAGTTGGCTCAGGGGTACCTCAGGTGGGGTTACAGTGATTTGGCTCAGGGGGTTACATTGTGGCAGTTGCCACTGGGACAGCTCTTGGGAGAATCAGTAGCTTGGGAAATTCTGCTTGAGTAAGCTTTCACCCTTGTTTTACCTGTGGCTCAGAGTCTTTGGGAACTCAGAGAACTTCCTTATTTTATTCTGAAACCTGTTCCCGGATTTTGCAGGGGGGAGGGGGGTTTGAGACGTTCAGGAACTCAGTTGAAACAGTTAGGGGTCTTTAGGGGTCTTTTTTTCTGGGTATTACACTACTTTTAACAGTTTGGTACATTATATTATGCCAGAGAAAGGCAGTAACTTCCAACACTTCCTCAGTGTAGTTTTTATATTCCAGCAGTCTGAATCTCTCACCCCGATGCCATTAAGGAGTTATAATGACACTGTGCACACACACACACACCCCTCCCATTTAGCGGTACTGCACTCATCCACTTATTAGATAATCCTAAAGATTGCAGATTTAAAACGAAGATAGACCCTCCGATGTGCCATGCTGAAGAATAATATGTACATCTTTAATTGGTGCTTATGACTCACAAATCCAAGAATTCCCAAGATGCTCAAGGTTTCTATAGCAGGTTATGATGCACAAAGAAACCTTCCAGAAATTTATAATAAAAAATAAAACAATAAAGTGTCCTCATTGAAATTCTTCTCTCTAAAAGAGTTTCTCTACTCTGTTTTTGACCTGACCTAATGTGTAAGGAACTTTAGGGACAAAATGGTGCCTTTATGCCTAAAGCCAATACACCATGGCATACTCTGTGAGGGGAGAGTAATTTTCTTATTTTCTTCACAAAGGTTTATAGGAAATTTGGCACAAGGTTGATGAAAAGTGTAGCTACATAGGGAGGAATACACACATTTTTAGAGTAAGACGATGTGAAGAATTGGCTCACATAATGGATAAATAAAAATATTAGTACTATTACCTGATGGATATTGAATGCATATAATATTCCAGACCTTGCTTTAAGAGTTTGCTCATGTTAACTAACTCAATCTTTAATTAAAACTCCTTAAAGTAGATATGGTTTTGATTCTCCTTTGAAAACAAAGAAACACAACTGTAGAAAGGTTAAATAATGGGCTCAAGTTTATACACACACACACACACACACACACACACACACAAATGGTTGCTATGGTTGGAATGTGTTCCCTCCAAAATTCAAGTGTTGCCAAATATGATAGCATAATTAGGTGAGGCATTTAACAAATGGTAATGACATGAGAGTTCCTCCCTTGTGAATGGGATTAAGGTTTGTATGAAGGATGCTTTAGGCAGCATTCAGCCCTCTTTCCCTCCTGCCTTTGCTACGTAAGGATACAGAGACACCCCTGCACGCAAAGCTTGCACCAGACTATCCATCCTGTCAGTGCCTTCATCTTGTAATTCCTCACTTCTAGAACTGTGGGAAAATAGATATCTATTCTTTATTCACTGTCTTATCCTCTTAAAGAGGTGCAAAAGGGACTAAGACAATGACGAGGCTAAAATGTGGAACAAGTAAAGCTAGTTCTACAATCAACATTGTATTTCCCTGCCTTTCAAAATTGCTAAAAATAATAAGTATGGAATGGTAAACTCAAAATTCAGACAATTTATTTTATGAATCTACATTTCTATCCAAGAAAGGTTTTGGATGATGATTACAGGAGGCACTGTATTATTCATCTTATCATAAATATCTTAAATTGCATAATTCATTATCACATAGTTATTTCTTTGCATTTAAAATATTGGAGTATTCTAATTTTTGATAATTTAGCTAAAAGATAGATGTGATAGCTGATAAATGGTCAGAGTTGAGGAAATTCTACTTCTGACTTTCATTATCATTTTGCCGGAGGCAAGCAAACATCTGTTGCTACCTGTCATCACGGATACCAGTCATTTTGTTAAATTTCCCTTGTTTTAATATTCCCCACACACATCACTGATCATATCATGTCCATTATAATTTAGTTCAGATGCCCTATATGATGATCTTTTGTTCCATTTGTTCTCCTTTATTAGGGTCATTAGTAAGTTGACATTGAGCTAGCATGTCACCAGGCATCTGGTCTGCTTGTTCTTATCTGTCACAGTGTCATAATGTAAATTTTAACAATGCCTGAATTATGACCTCTGTGTAGTAAAAATAAACAGATTAGGACACATTGTGAAAATAAATTTGAAATAATATTAAGGGAGAGAAAAAGAGCTAGAGAAAGGGCGAAAGAGAGAGAACGGAAGGATAAGTCAATTGAGCACAGAACATTATGCTTCATTTTTGCACTTCCAAAGTGTATAGTGTGATAGTGATTATAACTAAAAACTAGAACTTAAGTTTGTTAAATGTTTGTGTCCATGGCACACATCTTTCAAAATGCACAACCTCTGAATTGATGTTTTCTTCTACTTCTGTTCACAGGGAAAATTTGGTTCTTTTCGATTTTTGACATGCCTTCTGTCAACTAAGAATGTCAACTAATTATGACCAAAATTTGCATTAGTACAAGTATTGATTATTATGCATTTGAATAGAGATCAATCAAATGAAATTGAAACCTAAATTGTTTTGTCAAGTTTTTATACAGTCCATTAGAATTTACTGAATGATTTGAAGGACCAGCATGTGAGTCATGTCTCATTGGTGATCATAATGGCTCCAAATGAAGCAGCCACTTGATGTTCTGAGACTGCTGCTTCTGGTGGTAGCCAATAGGTGTCACTTGCTAAACAAAACCCAACAGACCTATGCTTAATTAACACAATAGAATAAAAAGAGAGAGAAAAAGAAGAAGGAAGAAAGAAATAAAATTACATAATAAAATTGCTTGAAGTGAATGATGAAGAATAACTTGAAAACAAGTGGATGGTGATTGGGGATGAAGTGGGTGTTATTTTCAATAGAAGTAAAGCAAGAATGACAACAGACTACTTGATGAAAACAATGCAGGCAAGAACACAACAGAGCAAATTAAAGATTGAAAGAGCACATCTTTTAACCTAAAAAGCCATATCAGGTGAATTTTTTTTAAATTAAGGTAAAATGAAGGCCTATGGGATATAAAAGGTTAACAAAATGAGAATTGTTGGCATATTCCCCAATAATTTTTAAAGGTAGTTTCTTAAGTACAAAAAAAAATGATACCAGATGTACTATGCAGTTGGTGTATTTATATTTTATCTAGTATAATGTGGTTTGGAGGGGAAAAATCCAAAATTGTAAAAATAAAACCAAAAGAAAAATATAAATAAATAAATTGTCATACACTGATGTAAGGTTTTGATAATATTTGTGAATATATACTATTACCTTATGATAGACAATGATTAGTTATAGAGATATAATATAAATCCCAAAGAATACTCTGAAAACAAAAACAGAAAGTGCAATAGATAATTAACAAAACAAAAAAGATAACATAGAATCATAACAACACTGAATTAATAAAAAAGGAAGCAAAATGACCAAGAACAGATGAGTAAATAGAAAATATTGAGATGATAGATTAAAATTCATCGTTATCAATGCTTATATTAAATGTAAATGGAATAACTCTATTAGTATTTATGTTTGAAAACCATTAGAGTCACCCTAATAATTAATGGGCAGAACCTCTAACTTGCTTTAGCAAATAGCAAATGGCAATGATAAATATTTTTCAGATATAATTAATCATCCAGATTTCATCAGTTTATTCTGAGGTAACCAAAAAGATGATCTTCCAGGGTGGTTCTGACTCATGGGTAGAAGGATCATCCCCTACCTGAGAAGAGAAACTCTTCTTAAGAGCTTGGTGAAAGGTCCCATTGATCCATGAATGGATTAATAAACTGTGGTATATGTACACCATGGAATACTATGCAGCCTTAAAGAAAAATGAAGACTTTACCTCTTTCATGTTTACATGGATGGAGCTGGAACATGTTCTTCTTAGTAAAGTATCTCAAGAATGGAAGAAAAAGTATCCAATGTACTCAGCCCTACTATGAAACTAATTTAGGGCTCTCACATGAAAGCTATAACCCAGTTACAACCTAAGAATAGGGGAAAGGGGGAGAGGGAGAGGAGGGAAGTGGGAGGTGGGTGGAGGGAGGGGTACTGGTGGAATTACACCCACTTCTACTTTCTAAGGAAGCATCCAGTAGCCTCTGAGATTTTGCAGATAAGGACACTGAAGACCTTGAGTTAAGCAGCTTCCTTAAGTTCTCGCCCTGTAGGTGGTAGAACTGGGCTCCTGACTTCCTGACTCAGGCTGTAGTCTGATACGGAACCGTCCTGCCAATGACTCCCCCATGAGTGGGAGCTGAATGAGAGGGCCAGGGATGGAAGAAGAGGGGGCCACTAACTGGGGCCAGGATCCTCCTACCTCTAGAACGCATCTGAAAGGAGCAGCAGAAACTACACTGCGAATTCCTTTCATGGTTTCAGTTCTTATCTTCCTGCTTTGCAAATCCTGACTTCAGCCTTTGGAACTTTGCCCAGGGGAGCCTGGACGCTCTGGCAGATGCACCCTAGCAGGATGGGCGAGTGCAGCCACGCTCTTCCTCTGAAGAAAGCTAACAGCACCTTTCCTATCAGTCCCAGGTACAGACCCCAGGCTCTGCCTCCACTGCCACAGGCTCAAAATTGCTGATCTTTCCCCAACTACCTACACTTGTTCCCCCGCAGCCTCCCATGCTAATGCGCAACTTCACACAAAATGGCCAGGCGGGGCTGCTCACACCTGTAATCCTATCACTCTGGGAGGCCGAGGTGGGTGGATGGCTTGAGCTCAGGAGTTTGAGACCAGCCTGAGCAACAGTCAGACCCCAGTCTCTACTAAGAATAGAAAACCCCCCCAAAACTATTCAGGCATTGTGGCGGGTGTCTGTAGTCCCAGCTACTTGGGAGGCTGAGGCAAGAGGATGGCTTATGCCCAAGAGTTTGAGGTTGCTGTGAGCTGTGACACCATGAAATTACTGAGGACAACAAAGTGAGACTGTCTCAAAAATCCCCAAACTTATCACAAAATAAATGCTTCTAATTTGATCATGTGCAGACTCACTGGAAGGGCTTATTAAAAGTGCAAATCTCGGCTTGGCGCTTGTAGCTCAAGCGGCTAAGGCGACAGCCACATACACCAAAGCTGGCGGGTTTGAATCCAGCCCGGGCCTGCCAAACAGCAATGACAGCTATTTAATACAACCAAAAAATGTCCAGGCGTTGTGGCAGGTGCCTGTAGTTCCAGTTACTTGGGAGGCTGAGGCAAGAGAATTGCTTGGGCCCAGTTGGAGGCTGCTGTGAGCTGTGATGCTACGGCACTCTACTACCCAGGGCAACATAGTGAGGCTCTGTCTCAAAAACAAACAAACAAACATTGCAAATCTCAGACCACCTAGGAAGTTTTTTTTTCTTTTAAGAATTTTCTTTTTCTTTTTTTTTTCTTTTTTTTACTTTATCACCCTTGGTAGAGTACTGTGGCATCACAGCTCACAAAAACCTCAGCTCTTGGGCTTGGGCGATTCTCTTGCCTCAGCCTCCAGAGTAGCTGGGACCACAGGCGCCTGCCACAACGATCGGCTATTTTTTTGTTGCAGTTTGGCAGAGGCCAGGTTCGAACCCTCCACCCTCTGGTATATAGGGCCGGCGCCCTACTCACTGAGCCACAGGTGCCACCCATGGAAATTTTATTTTTTTAAAAAGAGACTTGGTCTTGATCGGTTGCCCAAACTGAAATGCAGTGGCACAATCATAGCTCACTGCAGCCTTGACCGCCGAGGCTCACATGTTCCTCCCACCTCAGGCTCCTGAGCAGCAGGGAGTAGAGGTGCCATCATACCCAGCTAGTTTTTCTTGTTTTTTGTAGAGAGGGGAGGTCTCACTGTGTTTCCCAGGTTGATCTCAAACTTCTGGGCTCAAGCAATCCTCCCACTGTAGCCTCCCAAAGTGCTGAGATTACTATGAATCCCTCTGCCGGCACCTTAGGAAATTTGAACCCTGATGGGATAGTCAGTATTAAGGAATTATCATTGAATTTTAGGAGTGTTATGGTATTCTATGTGTGTGTATGTGTACGCATATATATGTATGCAGTTGTATATACAGAAGGTGCCGAAAAATATACATACATTTTTAAAAAGAAAAAGACTGTATTAAAATTGTAATATTCAAGTCACGTTTTATTTCTGCAATTACAAGAGATACAAGATGCAAGATAGCAAACATTATCGGTAGATGTTGAGTATCACAATTTTAATACTTCCCTTTCTTAAAATGTGCATAATATATTTTTTGTGCCCTCCGTGTGTACATATATATGTACATATATATATCCTTATCTTTTAGAAATACATGCTGAAATAGTTTGAAAGAAATAATACGATACATGTATATGGGATTTGCTTCTAAATAACCAGGGGTGCGTAGGGGAAGTGGGTGGGATATAGATACTAACTTCAACAGTTGTTGAAGCTGAGTGATGGGTACGTGAGAGTTCCCGATAAACTACCCTCTGTACTTTTGCAGTTGTTTTCATTTGTCCATGTTAAAGAATAGAAACGCAAAAAGCACCCCTTCATTTCTGAGCTTTCACCAGCACCCAGGTGGGTCTGTGCAAGGGTGTCTGTGTGCTTCCTGGTGAAGCCAAGCTCACTGAAGTAAAGGCAGGTGGCTGTTGAGGTCACCCTGAGCACAAGAAACCCATCTTGGGCGGTGCCTGTGGCTCAAGGAGTCAGCCCCATATACCGGAGGTGGCGGGACACCCTTGCAAATAAAAAAAAAAGAAATCCATCTAATGGGGTCACCCTGCTACTCCCTATCCTCTGCCAAATAGGTAGGATCCTCAGAAGACACCCTGGCTCTTTTTGCCTGGGCCACATGGAGAGCTGAATTTATTTCATCTATTTTCCTTTAAGGTGTTTTTGAATAATAGCTGTTAATTGGCAAGTGAACTTATATACTTTTTTTTCCCAAAACTATTTTTAAACTTTAGCTCATTTGTACCACATAAAGGTGTGCTTTGGTTTGCTTAATAGACACATCCGAATATTTCCTGTAGAGTCCTTATAAGACGTCAAGGAATCTTGAGCTCAACCCTGAACTACACTGAGGGGCAAGTTATTTTGATTAGGAAACAAAGTCACCTGCTCTTCCTGGTGGGGATGCAAGGTCATGGCAGAGGGCACAGGTGGGGCGGGGGTTGAGCAGGCTGGCCGGTGGGGCAGGTTTGTCCTGGCCCACAACAGGCCTGTGTTGATACAACAGAGCTGCCTCTGTGGCTCAGCTCTGTGGGCGCCTGGGGAGGAGGGGTGCTGCAGCGGGGAGGGCAGGGAGGCCACCTGTGAGCCACCAGCCCCAGGCCACTTGCAAGCCACAGCTAGCTCCCTACTCAGCACTTTGGGCAGGGGAGCCACTGCCTGCTCCAGATCCCAGCTCAGGACCGGCTCGGATGCAGCTGGGGTAAGCAGGGTCTCCAGACTGGGCTTTGGGACTACGGGGAAGGCAGTATCTTGTGTCTCTTGTCTATGAACCCTGTGCCTCAGTCACCAGAAAGGACAGTAAGAAGGCTTTGGATTGATCTTGGTGTCAAAAGGAGCAAAAAGAGGACTGGATGATATACTTTTTCAGGGAGTTGTTTGGGGGGGGGGGGGATGATGTGTATCCTCTAGTAAATAAATGGGTAATACTTTGGGGATACTTTGTGGTCATCTTGAAGTAGACGGGGATGGGAGTGGAAAACTTGGCATTGTCCTAACCTCACAGTTTTACTGCCAGTGGGAAACGCAGACTAGTTAAAGAAGCAGTTGTGAACGACCGCTGTGTAGGAGGGGCCTTTGTTCTCTGGAGTGCTGGTGACAGGCGGGGAAGGCTTGTGGAGGAAGAGGGTCCTTACCTGAGACTGCAGGAAGGCAGGGGCGGGTGGAGGGTCAGGTGGAAGGGGAGAGGCTGAGGCTGAGGCTCCAAAGCCAGGGGAAGACACAGGTCCTGAGGTGGGAGCGAGCAGGGGACACACACAGGGTCTCGGGAGAGCTGGGTTGGGACAGTTGGAGCTCCAGGAGAAGACAGATCCTGCAGCCTATTGTTGGTTGGTTCTGGGGTTTTACACTTTTTCCTGTTGGAAACTGGATTCAGAGACTGGGATGCAGGACACTGTAGACACTCTACATGTTATAAAGTGAAATCCATCTGGAGTCTGCTAGTTCTCCCAGGAGACTGACTTAGGGTCAACAGTCTGGTTGCCTGTTACAGGAGGGGAGTCTGTGGCTGCCCCTGCCTCTTGCTTTCACATAGTCTTCAAGGCAGCCATTGGAAAGATCTTCATTTTCTTCCAGCCCCTGGGAGGGGTCCTTCCTGCCATCTGTTTTGGCAGTTGAGGTGGTTCTCTCAGCAGTATGACTTTGGTCTCTTTGGGAGTGGAGAAACATTCAGGAGTCAAACCTGCCACACCTCGCAGTTTGGAATGTGTTTTATCTGCCTTGCTGGCCTCTGATGCAGCTGGGCTCAGCTCCCTGGAGGTGTGTGTAGCTAAGAATGGGCCACGGCAACTGCTATGCACCCCATGGGGTTAGGAACTCTGGACATGCACCTGCTAGAGCATGTTGGATGTTTTATTATATTTGGGTCTATATGTCTGAGATCCTCGCCCAGGAGTGTGATCTTTGTCCTTTTATTTTATCAGCCGTGTCAACTCATCCTCACGCCTATGTGGTGGAACTCTGTCTTATAGGGACAGTTTTGGCCGACCTGACTTGCAGGTCCACCCTCACCCCAGATGGGTATACCAGGACATTCAGATTTATTTCATTCCTGCTGACTACACAGGGGTGTGTTGTGTCAGTTTTTTTAATCATTCCCCTGTTGATGGATATCTAGGTTAAATCGATTTGTTACAATCATTTTATACAATTTTATAAGAAACATTCTTGGGCATCTACTTTTCCATACGTATCTGGGTTTGTCTGGATAAATAGCAGTGGAGATGTTGGGTCCTAGGTATGAATAATGTCAAGTTTGATAGATATTGACAAATGGCTCTCTGAAAACCATTAAGTGTATGAAAGGACCCTCCACATTCTTTAACTATATTTGTACATCTTTTGCCAGTCTGACAGAGGATAGGAAGGGCTAGCTTGTTTTATATCTTTAAAATAAGAGGAATTCTTGTTGGATTTATTTCTAATTACATTTTAGTTTAACTCAAAAAACATTTCATCCTAAGGCTTTTATATATTTATCAGCTTAGGTGTCTCCCTCTCTCTCTCTCTTTCTTTTTTTTTTTTCCTGCAGACCAAGGCTGGGCCAACATGGCGTCTGTGTTTCGAAGTGAGGAGATGTGCTTGTCCCAACTGTTTCTCCAGGTGGAGGCCGCGTACTGCTGTGTAGCTGAGCTCGGAGAGCTTGGATTGGTTCAATTTAAAGATGTAGGTACTGCCTTCTTTGGAGATAAGAGGAGGGTGCGGGTGGGAATGGACAACTCTTTCACAACACTTTCTGGTAGTGAGCAAAATCCATTCTGTATGTGGGGCAAGGATCGCCGGGCTGGAATAGATGGGATTCAGTAATTCTGGTCCTTCTGGCTAGGATCTGCAATGATTTGCAAGTCATCCGCGGACATGTTCTCTCTCCCGCCATGCCGGTCTCCTCCAAGGAATGCTTTGAAGCTCTGAATGGAATTTCTACAATGTAGATATCACTGTATCTTACTTACTTCCTGTGTAGCACCTTCAAATATTGGATATATCAAATATGCATGTGGATTAACAAACCTTGTTCTGAGGACCAAAAAAAAACTATTTTTCCTGAAAAGGCAGGCTGAGAACCAAGTGTTCTGGAGTCCACAGTTGACTGTGAAACCCAGGACTGAGTTCTGGAATGACATTCTAGGGATTGACTGTCTCGAGTGTGCTGCTGCAGCAGTCCTCAACCTGGGGGTGGCGACCCACAGGAACTGTATTAAAGGCTCGTGGCTAGGAAGGTTGAGAACCACTGTGCTAGAGTATCATTTCCCAGGGGCTGCATAGAGCCTCACCAACCTCTCGAGGAGTCCAATTTAGAATTTCAATTACTCTCTTCGTTATTTCCTTACCATGATCATGGTCAAAGCTAAGCTCCTGCAGGGAAGGATCATGTCTTGTTCTTTTCATCCCTAGTTTGCAGCACAGGGGCTGAAATGAGGCAGGTCTTCGATAACATTTATTGGGCTGAGCCTACAGTCACCAATACAAGAGTTGGATTTTTGCTGTGACTGCGATGCAGTCTATGAAGCTGTGTGATTTTCAAGGGCCAATCCTAGTCATGACCCCCTGAGGATTTAGTGGCTAATATGGACAGCCAATGCAACTGGAAACAAGGATAATTTAGAACTGGGAAGACTTGTTTCTTCTAGCAATGGGAGGGAAGATTTGAGGCATTTGGGGGATTGCGTTTAAGAACACCAAGGTGTGTTTTGTCTACTACTCACCTGCCTTGTGCACAGAAATATCGATTCCTAAGGCAATTCCAGCAACATTCTCGAGCATTAAAAAGATAATAAGTCTTCAAACAAGTACTTCTTGAAAATTAAAAAAAACACAATAAAATAACCAAAAAGAATATATCAACAGTGGTTGCTACTAATGTAGGCCTTGTGTTTTCCCCTCCTAGTTAAATGTTAATGTGAACAGCTTCCAAAGGAAATTTGTGAATGAAGTCAGAAGGTGTGAATCACTGGAGAGAATCCTTCGTAAGATGGTTTTCTTTGCTTACTGTTCAAATGTGAACTGGCAAGGGGGTGTAAATAGTTTGCAGGACTTAACATATGTGTCACCATAATACTTTTTGAGGTGATCCTGAAGTGGGTGGGGGAGGTTGGGGATGGGGTCTGGGTACTCTGGCAGTAACAAAGGCAGCTGAGCTGAATGGCACGCACCTGTCTTGCTTGACCTAATTTTTTTAGTGATGAGAAAACACAGTCACCTTGGGCTCTCTGGTGGGGTTTCATTCTTCAGGTTTTCTGGAAGATGAGATGCAAAATGAGGTTGTAATTCAATTGCCTGAGAAGAACCCGCTGACCCCTCTCCCTCGGGAAATGATTACCCTGGAGGTAAGTCCTTTTACACTTTGCCGGTGAAGGACAGCCATGAAACCTGTGTCCTGGAAAGCTCTGAGAGCCGTTGACAGAGCCTTTACCTGGACGCTGAAAAGATGGAGGTGGGTTTGCGTGACTGTCCACTTTTCAGCGTTACTACTCCAGGAAAATCCCAATGTGCAATTTTTAGAGTGACCCCTACTAATTCCAGGAGAGGGTTTTTTTTCCCCTTTTCTTTCTCAACATAGCCCTAGGGAAGCTCATCCCACTTGGAGGAGTGATTTCTTTTGTGCATATACAGGCAGTGAAGTCAATCTCCTACAGCAATGGTTCTCAACCTTCCTAATGCCGCGGCCCTTTAATACACTTCCTGTGGGTCGCGAGCCACAGGTTGAGAACTGTTGTCCTAGAGGGAAATGTTTTGGATCTTGGCATATAAAAATCTGTGTATTTGAGCCAGGTGCAGTGGTGTAGGGGGAAGGACTGCTTGAGCCCAGGAGTTCTAGTCCAGCCTGGCAACATAGCAAAACTCTATCTAAGAATGAATGAATGAATAATTTAAAACAATTATAAAATCTGGATATTTGGGGAGAAAACTATTAACCAATATAAATAGGACCTCCCCCAAGTGATGCTGATTTTCAGTCTTATCCCTAGTATTGGGTACCAGCCCTGTTAATTCAGCAGCCTCGTTTACCCTCGTCCTTTCCGTTACCTTAATACCTGCACCTGTTCATGTGGAGATGCGGGATGCGACGTCGTTCAGGCTTAGGCTTTTGCCTTTCTTTCTGAGTTAGAGCAGAAGTTGTCTAGCCTTTCCAGTTTTCTTCCCCATCCCACTCTGGTCTGTCTCCTACCATTGGATTAACTTCTGTCATGGTATTGCCCTATCTCGCCACTCTCCTGCTTAAGAATGTGCAGTGGCTCCCTGTCACCTGTCGGCTCCTAATCTGAGCACCAAAGCCACTATCACTGTTCTGTCCTACTTCTCAGGGCCTCCACTCATCCTGGGCTTGTTCCGACCGGATTGTTCTGTGCTTGTCTCATGCATTTCTCAACTCCAAGCTCCTGCTCTGCTGGTCCCTGGCCTGGAGGGCTTTTCCGGTGCACCACCACATTTTTCTTTTTCTTTTTTTTAGCAAGGCAGTGACTAATGAAGTCACTACACCACCTCATTTTTCTAGCCTAACCCTGCCTCCAGATTCCCTTTAATTCCCATCTCTTCTGCTCACTCCTCTCTGACTCTGCCACAGCAGATAAGTTCTCATTTCTCAAGATTTCCGTTGTTGTCAAGTTTCAATGTAATAAATGATGAAAATGTGATCAATATCACATTTTATAATTTATCTCTAATTCAACAATTCCCAAGCTTCATGGTCTCAGGTACCTTTATATTCTGTTTTTTTTTTTTTTTTTCCAGGCAGAGTGTCACTCTGTTGCCTCAGGCTAGAGTACTGTGGCATCACAGCTCACAGCAACCTCAAACTCTTGGGCTCAAGCAATCCTCTTGCCTCAGCCGCCCAAGTAGCTGGGACTGCAGGCACGGACCACCATGCCCAGCTGTTTTTTTTTCTATTTTTGGTATAGATGAGTCTTGCTCTTGCTCAGCCTGGTCTTGAACTCCTGAGCTCAAGCAATCTATATGCCTCAGCCTCCCAGAGTGCTAGGATTATAGGCATGAGCCACAGTGCCCGGCCACCTTTATACACTTAACCATCATTGTTGGGGATCCCAAAAAAGTTTATGTGGCTATGTTTATTGATATTTATTGCATTAGGAAATTAAAATGGGGAAAATGCAAAATATTTATTTATTTATTTGAAAATAATATCTCAATATATTTTAGCATTTTTTTTTTAATTAATTAATTAATTTATTTTTTTATTGTGGAGAAGGGGCAGGGAAAGAAGGCGGGGGAAGAGGTGAGTGACAGGGTCGGGCCAGTGGCATGGTACCACATTGGCTGTATCTAGGTAGAGGCAGTTTCAGGCTGGGCCTTGCTGAG
>CAUYPK010037379.1:0-18279 GCA_963574355.1 Loris lydekkerianus | reverse complement strand
CCTACTACCCACCTGGGAGCCCCCTGTGGACTGCCGGCCCCAGGGGGTCCCCCATGCCGCCCCCCCCGCAACATAAAAAAACCACCCGGGGGGGGGGGGGGGAATGGCAGAGGGCGTTGCTGCCCGTGTCACTGAGTCTCAGTGTTCTAGAGATTTGTCCCCTATTGTGCCTTCCTGGGGTTCACCGGTTTGGCCCCTGAAGAAACTAAATGGCTCAGGGGGAACGGCAGAGACTCCCAGATGTTCACCTCTGCACGGCAGCCCTGACCACGTCTGCCAGGCGAGACGGCCTCATTGCAGAAGCTGGTGAACTCTCTCCCGTCCTGACAAGGGATCCGACACAGTTTCATTCATCCTGTCTGGGCACAGTTTCACCCCCAGTATACAATAATAGTCCTGCCCTTTGTCACAGACAGAGTCACCAATGTGATGTGGACTGTCTGGATACCCCTCAGAAAGTCACATGGATCCATTATGTCACTGTCATCATGGTTATCAGAAAGAATGAGCAAGAGTTTCCTGGAGCCCTGGGGACCCTGGTAAGACTCAGGTGCTCAGGAGGGTACAGCCACTCCAGCAAAGCTCAGGGACACAGTCATCAGGCCTGCAGAAGCTGCCCTTCTAAGTAAACACGATTTGCTACATTGGGTAGTGAGAGTCCAGGCTCTGGAGGCAGCACTCTCCCCATCAGGGACACGTCTGTGGGTGACATCATGGACAACAGAGACCACTGCCAGGTGTGAGGGGGCTTGGGGAGGGAAGGAAGGGTGTTGCCACGGCTCTGGGCCCCTGTGCAGCCATGTGGCCCAAGAGAGCCTGTGGCAGCAGGGGAAGTATTAGAGTAGAAAAGATACAGTGTGGGGTTAATGGGAAGCCCTACAGGGGTTACAGTGTGGCACCCTGAAGTTCTGGAGCAATCCCTGACATCTGGCAGGGAATTATAGGCCTTCCAAGACACAGCTCCTGGCAAGTTCCTAGATGCACCTCCTGGCCTTTGGCAATGCCCTCTGTGAGCTGTGTTCTATTAGATTCCCCAAGTCATAAAGGAAAACAGGCCTGGAAGCAATCCAGAAGGAAGTGAGGCACCACAACAGAGCAGGAAGTGTGAGAGCTGATGAGCAGGGGGCAGACCCAAGCACAACACCAGGGCCACACACTGCCCACCTGTGCCTGGCTCACACGGCTGTGTGACCCGCTGACAGGGGAGCGAAAGCCCAATCTTGGTTTGTGATGGGTCATCTCAGCAAATTCCTCAATGACGGCTACTGTGGCATAGCTACATTCAGGTCTGGTCTTGAAACACAGTGGAGAAAAAAAATGTTCCTAATGGGTGCAATAGCCGGGGCTTAGATACACTTCGTATGGAAGGAGAAGTGACCTGAAGGATGATATAGGTACAGGTATAAATATAGATATAATGTAGAGGTAGATACAGATGTTTATTTCTGGGCAGTAGCCAATGGCCGAGCCAAATGATTGATCTCACAGTGGCCTGGAAGACAGTGGCTGGAACCCTGGAGACAGGTCCCTGGCAGAGGCAGGTAGAGGCAGGCGCCTGGCCCCAGCAGTGGGTTTGCTACTCTCCTCATTGCATGTGAACCTCCATTGAAAACCATCCCGAGCAGGAGAAGTGCTAGGTATCTGCCGACAGAAGGACTTAGCCGGTTGACTCTGGCCAGCCGTGGTCGTCAGCCACCCAGAGTGGACGTGATGAGCCTGTGAGCAGAGATGCTGAGGTGGCAGTGGGAGGTGGCACGTGGTCACAACATGGACCCACACTGCCTGGGCCTGCTGGGCTGGGGGTGCCCCGGAGCCCCCTACCTGCCGTCCACACTGTGCTGCTCCTGCCATCGGCCAGCAAGTTACTTGGCAGCAATTTCACTATGTTGTTTCTCTTTCATCCTGGAAAATCTGACAGTTCAACTCGCAGAGGAAAATTCCTATTCTGGATATGAGTTTGCTTTTCCCGCCCACACATCCTCAACAACGATGGGGTGCTGACAATGCCAAATCCAGGGGCCACAGAACCCTCATGCCCAGAGAGGGTGACTGGGCCTGATGAGCAGGAGGAGCTGGGGCCGGGGCCGAGCCGGGCAGGGGCTGGGCTGGGGCTGGGGCAGAGCCGGGCAGGGGCTGGGGCTGGGGCTGGGGCCGAGCCGGGCTGGGGCTGGGGCTGGGGCTAGGGCCAAGCCGGGCAGGGGTTGTGGCTGTGGCTGAGCTGGGCAGGGGCTTTGCGGGGCCCTCACAGTCCACCTGGCTTTTCCTGAACCTCCCTTGACCCACTGTGGGAATCACAAATCATTTACTTAAATCAATTTCAATTTTCTTACTTTTCCATACTCTGAATGCATAATTATTCCAGTTTATTTTTTATTTACAAGGAGACTCACAAGGATGAATTTGGCACTTCCTTCCTTTGTGCTGAGCTGAAATGTGGTGGGATTTAGTTATCAAGGATTACATCTAGCTCAGGTTCACAGCCCTGGTCCGGGGCTTTCCTCTGCATCTCTGTGAGTTCTGTAAGGTGTAAAGAGAGGACTCACGCTCATGTGACAGAAGGCAAACCACTGGGCCCCTCCAAGGTGTCAGCCTTGGACCCTGAGCCGCGCTTTTTCCTTCCCAACATGTAAAAATAAACATCCCAATCTCCAGCCTCTCTGATTGCACCAGTCAAGAGTTGCCACATGAGTCTTTCGTTCCTAAACATTTTTAATGACTGGAAATAACAGTTTTCATCTCATCTTCAAAAGGCAGCCTGTTTCATCCAAAAATCTGAATGGTTGTAAGTTTCTGAGTGGCAGGAAGTAAACTAAACTTTTTTTTTTTTTAATGAAGGACATCAAAAGACAGATCTAAATCTTCTCTGGCAGGCTCCAGCCGTGAGGGACATTTCTAAATGAGAATTCCAGGGTAAATACTATAATTCTAACATTATTTATCAATTCATTAGCAAGGCAGTTTTTTTAATTATCTCTACTGGGCTAGATATAATTGGGATAATACAAAATAAATAGGGCTTAATTACTATTCAACACTACGAGTCCTGATAGTAAAGATAAAATCAATACAAAGGAACCGTGCACACAGCAACTGCGGGTGAGCAGTGTGGGGTAACAGGTGTCAGGAACAAAGGGGAGATTGATGAAGGTTGAGGTCATAAAAAAGGCTTTATGGAGGAAGTGACATTTTAACTGCCACTTAACTGGGAGAACAGCAGGTGGTTAGTAGTGAAGCCCCACAGCAAAGCAGAAGTGAGCTGTGTGCTGGGAGCCGTGGAGCTCAGAGAGAGGAGATAGCCTACCTTTCCAAGCCTGCTTCACCTATAAATGGTGTTAATAACACTTGCAGTGCCGACCTCATTGTCTTATTTTGTTTTGGTTTGTTTGTTTTAGAAAATGGAATAACATCAAATATAACGTACTTAGGCATGAGAGATGGCCGTTAGCCTTAGGCAGAGGGATGAATGTATTGAGGAACCGAAGAGGGTAAGTCAAAGCAGAGGTGGTATAAAGCTTTCCATGCAGACCTGCTGGCCAGAGGGCAGGCTGCGAGGTGCTGTCTAATGGGACGGCACCAGACGGACACATTAGCACCAAGCAGAGGGGGCCCATCTTCCTGAGCAGCTGCAGGCTCACAGGAGCTTCAGAGGTTAGCAGGGTGGGAAAAGGACAAAGAGAATCCCCCACACTTTGTAACATTCTACCTCAGGAATTAAGATTCCATCCTCAGAAACCTTAGACACTGTCCTGTTACTATAATTAGAGAGATGCTGTGCTCAAAGGTGACGCCCATCACTTCACTCCATTCTCTTGATCAGGAAATCTAAATTTAATAAAGCAAAGACATTCAATCCCCCTATATTCTCAGAAGCATTACAGGACCAAAAATATTGGTAGGCAATGCCAATGAAATCCTGGAGACGAATCAACCTGCTGGGTAAGAGGTGAGCTCCACAGAACAGAGACGTCTGCCATGAACAGAGGGGCGACCTTGACCAACTCTCAGATCATGTGTCGCAGAGCAAGTTTCTGTCAGCCTCACCACCTTAAACATCCCCATTTCAGAAATAAATTCTCAGATAGCTGCCAAACACAAAGAATGAACATAGTTCTCCAGCGAATCCTAGCAGGGATGACAGCCCACGACACTGGCCGGGTCTCCCCAGAACACGGGAGGAAAAGCCTCCCTTCTGCTAAGTCACTTAAAGGGGCTTCAACTGCTTTCTGCTGGATTCGGTTTCTGTTTCTCTTCCAGTAGAAATTCTATGACATCAGATTGCCATGATCTCTAATTTTGTTCCCATAATGTCCCCATGATCTGGAATATCCGAAGGACTGTCATTTCTGGGGTGATTGTTTCCATGAGGCTTAATTGGAGTCATAGATAATCTAAAATTAGTATATACATGTCAAGACTGGCACCATTACAACTGAGAGACAGAAAGCCAGTAAATGAATCTAAAATGAAAGTCTTTAGCTCACCAGTGTTAACTTAGAAATGAAATACAATCCTGTTCATTAGGAACTTCTTGGGGTGAATGTGGCTGCTCACACCTATATTCCAGCACTCTTGGGAGGCTGAGGCCGGAGGACTGCTTGAGCTCAGAAGTCCAAGATCAGACTGAGCAAGAGCAAGATCGTCTCTACTAAAAACAAAAAAATATTAGCCAGGCATTGAGCCAGCTGCTCCGGAGGCCGAGGCAGGAGGATCGCTCCAGCCCGGGACTTTGAGGTTGCTGTGAGCTGTGATGATACCACGGCTCTACTCTGGGTGACAACGTGAGACTCCATCTCATAAAAAAACAAAAAAACTTCACGTTTGGTGGTGTGAAAGTATAGACCATTTTTAGAAGGGATTCCGGCAGCTCACTGTTTCCTTAATTCAGAGCAGGGGTGTTTGGTGTGCCTTCAGCTCACAGCCTTGGCATCCGTCAGGTCACACACCACAGTGTAAACTCTCGTGCTGGCGATAAGCAGTGTGATCTTTTTATAATGACCATAAAACAGTTATAAGGATACTTTGTCCTGTGTACCTCTCTTCTAATCAGCTCCAAGCTCAGTGTTCCCATCAGTGTGACGGCTTTCAAGTTCCCGTCACAGTCTGTCGGTGGCATTCTAACACAAGCAGCTGTCATAAACCAACCAAGGAAGAATGGGGCGTTATGTTGGTGTTATTCCTTTAAACTAAGTGAAAGTACAGCCCATGTGCCTTCAAATCCTTATAGCACAACTTCAGTTATGACCAAAAACTGTCTACTGAGAAGAAAAGTATGAGTTTCAATTTTCTTCTCATGTATTAAAAACAAAAATGTGTCTGTTCTTACCAGAAGAAGGTGTAACTACTGACCACCTCTCAAAAAGATGAGTTTTCTCAAAGGGCTTTTTTTAGAAGCTGCTCTGCTCTGTTCTGCACTGGGCCTTCCTGGGGAGGAAGTTGCTGCCGCACCACCTCCATGAGGCTGGTTGATACGAACAGCACTGGCCACTGACGGTCTCAACCTTGCAGAATCACTACTGAGTTTGGCACCCAGGTTGTCTAACCGACTCACATTAACAACTGTAAAGCGGGTCCTGAAACTCTCTGTCTCCACATGGGTTTTGTCAGTGGGGATCCCGAGGCAAGGATGAGATGTGGGATATCCGTAGGGTAACCCCCAAACAAGAAGGAAGGCACAAAACAGGGAGGAGAGAAAATCAATATAAAATGTGTGAGAAGCTTAAGTGAGCCAGGCGTCAGAGAAGCATGGAGAATGTGTCTTGTGATCCTCCTCTAGCTCCTCCAGGTCATTCCCAGATGGGGCTTACCCAAGGCCTGGTGGAGGCTGTGACTTAGGAAAGGGTCTCCAGTGGAAATGGGAAGACGCCTGTGCAGGGCTGATGCTGGGTGCTCTCCGCATGAGGCTGAGACAGCACAAAGCTGTGCCTTGTAGCAGAGACAGCAGTTGAGTCGGCCAAAGGACAGGGCACCAGGTAGCAGAAGTGTATCCACACTATACATTTGGCATTAACAGTAAATACTTACAATTAACTTGTTGCATCTTCCTCTAAGGCATATAATGTATCAGTATATACAAACCAAAGCTTTTTGAAAATGTACAAAGAAACTTTGTAACATTCTACCTCAGGAATTAGATTCCATCCTCAGAAACCTTAGACACTGTCTTGTTACTATAATTAGAGAGATGCTGTGAGCCCCTTCTTTCTGTCACGTCTCCCCTTACAGTAAATGTCTGACTCCCTTTGGGCAAAATCAAGGATTTGCCTCTGCCCGTCCACTGGACAAACTCCACCTGTGCCCACTCTGGGAGGTGCCAGTGAGAGACGTGGGCACAGAATCCTCTTCCTGGAAACTGCTCAGAGCTCCAGAAACATCACAGAGACACACAGGGCAGAGAGGGGTGGTGGCTCCTTCTAGCTTCCAGGGTCAGGCAGACAGAGCATCAGACAAGCAAGTACTTAAGGTGCCAGCATCACCTCCCACACACACTGTGAAACAGTCAGCACAACCAGCCTGTGCAGGGATCATGTAGGTACCTTTGTGTGTGCAGTGAGAACATGTAACATTAAATTCACTCTTTCTGTAAATTTAAAGTATATATCACATCCTTATTAACTGTAATCATCAGGGCCAAGTCTGCACAGCTTGTTCTTGTAAGTGAAAGTTTGTATCTTTGATGAATATGTTTCCATCAATTAATATATCTCATTAATTGATGAATAATTTTATCATGTTATCATATATTTTGAAAATTATGTTTTTTCTGCTCTAGGAAATTGATTAGAAATTGCTGTAATATTTACGGTTTACTTATTGGTCTTTACACACAGTATATATGTAAGGACTGTGTTCTATTGGTGTTTTTATATTCCACCCCCCAACCCAACCAGTGGAAGCTGAATGAATAATTGTGGCATACAAAATTGTGATCCATGAAATATCATGGAATAGAGAAAAAGACAAAAAATACTAAGTGCTCACTACACTGGGAACCACATTAAATACTTCAGATAGATTGTCTTATTTCCTTCTTACATTAACCCTGAGGTAGATGTAGTGATTAACCCCATGTCACCATGGGGAAAACTGGACTTAAGCCACAGAGCCAGCTGCCTACAGGAGCCATCCTGGCAACTGGCATCTGCAGACATCTGGAGAATGTTCTAGCTAAGCTAGAGAGGTGTGATGGCATTTGGGAAGCCACCACCTGGGGTGACACGGTGGCCCTCAGCATGTCCTTCTACTTGCATCTGTGCCACTTTTCATAAAATACTCCCCCACCTCCACTGTGTGCCTCCCCCTGAGCTTCCCGCTCCCACTCAGGCCCAGGGCCAACCCCTCTGAGGCTGCACCCACTTCCCCATCAGTTCACATTCCCAGAGTTCTTGCTGTGTTTGAAGTTGACCCCTTTGCTCCTGTGCCAGGTCAGCACCATTATCTCTCACTATTTTGAAGAGCAAGTGTTGCTTGGGATTATATGACAAAAGCAAAGTGCTGACACTGCCGGGGAGCTCATTCTGTGGCCGTGAGGGCCACACCTCTCCTTGTGAGGCAGCGTGGTTCTGCCCGCTAAGCCTAGCTCCACCTGGCTCCAGACCTGGAAGCCCGAGTTCAGTTCCTCACCTGTGGCAATGCTGGGCAAGGTATTTAACCTTCCAGGCCTCGGTCACCTTATCCATACAATGAGAACCATCATGTGAGCACACACTTCACAGGCTTGCTCTGAGGATTAAATTGGCGACTGTGTGTAAAACCTAGAGCATGGCACCTGGCACATAACCAGCTCTCTCTTTCTCTGATAAACAAATACCCCACTCGGAACACTCATAAGGTCTCTAAACAAAGAGCATTCAGACAGTCAGCATCACTTGAAAAATGTAAAAACCCAAAACACATAATAAATTTCCAGGTGTGATTTTCCGTATGTGACCCTTGGAAGACAAACTATCTTTGGTAGTGCTCTGAAAAGTCTCTCTCTCTCTCTCTCTCTCTCTCTCTCTAAATTATGACTCTGGGCCTTCACGATTCTACCTTATTTGCCTAAACATTATCTCCGGAGTTGACTCCCTGACAAGGTTTCCTGGGAAGGGCTGAAGACAAGGGCATATTTACTTCCAGGGGCAGTACTGGACAGGCCAGCCTATGGAGGATTCTAGTCCTTCATAAACCCTCTGCCTCGGCCAGATGGGGCTTGCCCTCCACTCTTAGCTTCCTCCCTTACCTTGACTGCCCTTACCACCTGCAAGAGAACACCTTGAAAAAGATTAATTATTAATTTAGAAAAAGTCACTTCAAACACTTCAAAAGTCAACATAGTAGGGGGAAACCCCAAAAACTGCTTACACAGTTACATTGGTGATTTGATCATTTTATTTATTCTTTCTTTCCATCTTTAAAACAAAAGGTCTTTCCAGTTTTATGGCATCTGAGATACAAATGACTATGAGTTGAGGTGTGATGGCATTAAAATATTTATTAGTTAAATCTGACACTTACATTTACAGTGTCATCTCCAAAGACCTGGGAGGTGTATATTATCGAATGGAGCCTACATTGAAAAGTCTTGCTCCCGGAAGACAGAATATGCCTGCTTAGTCTCTTGGCATGCAGCTGTTTAAGTGAAAGAATTTCAATGGCTTCTGGACATTCAACTTTTTTTTTTAATGTCTGAGGAACTGAGTGTGCAATCAATCACTGTGACTGACAGTTTGGGCATTTCACAGATGTGACTTGAGAGCACTAAGTATGGAACTGGAGATTCTCAATGCAAGACACCAAACCTTCAGAAATTATCTTTCCCGTTACTTCAAGCAAAATACCAGGTCACTTTGGCCCACGTGTTCCTTCCAGGAGGCAATAAGACCACTTGAAGGTTATGAGCTTTCAAATATTCATAGTTTGGGTGTTGGGATTTTTCCAAGCTCCACAGAAACTAATATACATTTGACTAATTGTTAGTGCCTGAAATGGTCAAGATTAGTCTCTGCTAAGGTAAAGCAAGGCACTAACAGCAGAATTCACGCATGTTGCTCGGTGGTAGATGGTGGTCCACCTGGGTTCCACCGAGTGACCCGTCTAAGATTACCTGAGTCCTATAAGCAAAGTATAGTCATTTCCCCATTTAAAAGGTAAGAAAACAAAGCCTAGAGAGGGAAACAATTTGCAGAAGTCACACAGCTAGTAACGATAAAACCGGGCTATGGACCAAGCCGTCCAACCTTCACACAGCCCCGTCTTCAGGGACCATCTCACACCTTGAGGGGTTCCCAGTAAGGGGGGGTGGGACAGCAAGGGTGAGCAACCACGGAGAAGCTGCAAATTTACAGTAAGGGTGTTGACGAGCCGAAATAAAGGAGGAATTTCACCTAGTTCCATCAAAACTGGCAAGTTTTTTCTTTTCGTTCGTTTTTGTTTTTGTTTTTTGAGACAGAGTCTCACTACGTCCCCCTGGGTAGAGCGCTGAGACATCATAGCTCACAGCTACCTCAAACTCTTAGGCTTAAGCGATTCTCTAGCCTCAGCCTCCCACGTAGCTGGGACTACAGGCGCCCACCATAACATCTGGCTGTTTTTGTTGCAGTTGGTCATTGTTCAGCTGGCCCGGGCCGGAATCAAACCCACCACCCTCAGGGTATGTGGATGGCGCCCTAACCACTACGCTACATGGGCGCCGAGCCAAAACTGGCAAGTTTTAATAAAGAAAGTGACGTGTTGGCCGGCAGGAGTCAGCCCTCGGGGACCCCACGATCCCAGGTGTGACGCGGGGCGCAGGTGGTCGGCTCCGGGAGGGGCAGGACCAGAGAGCATCTGTCGGCAAGCCTGCAGCGTAAAACAGCTCTAAAGATGTCGAAGCATATTAAATTCTAGAACATAGAGTTTTGGAACTTAGCAATACTAAGGTCTTAAGAATGTTGGGGCGAGTCAACTCTGGGGTCCCCACCGGGCTCTGCAGCTACCGCAGCCTGTCCCGAGCGAGCGCAGGGGTCACTGACTGGGGGCTCCGCCCTGCCCCAGCCCCGCCGCAGCCAGGGAAAGACTGTGTGCGCTCCCTGAAGCCGATGCCCACTCCGGAGAGCCGAGGACCACTGAGGGAAATGACCACGTAGAGCAGGAACTTGATTATACTAATATATATAGTATATTATATTATACTACACGATTAGCTCCAACCTATATAAGATAAAGTATCTATGCTGAGAATGGGAAATGAGAAGAGGGATGAGATGAGAGGTGGGATTTCAGGGAGACCGAGGAGCCAGTCTTCACACCCGGCGGTCAAGCTCCAGGGAACCTTTCGCAGTGCGGACCCGGCCGAGGAGAACGCGCGGGCGGGCGCATTTTATGTCTAAATGCCCAGGACCCATCCCAGCCAATTACATCAGAATCTCCACGATCCAGATGTCAGTATTTTTTAAAGCTGCCAGACTGATTTTCCTGAAGACTATTGCTCTAATAAGTAATGAGGATTTTATCTTCAGAGCTAACAGTAAGAATGGAAAAGGAAGGAATTTTGAAAATAGTACGAAAGGAAAAGCAATGTTTCTTCTTGAAAGTGCTGGAGAATTGGAGAATTGTTTCCTTGACTCGCTAAAACAAAGCAAGACAAAACCAAAAAACTTCATTTCACACAAGATTAACAAGCTTGGGAAATGTAATGTTCCTGAAGAACATGAGCTTCCAAGGTGCAAGTTTACAGGGAGGAAGGTGTTGCTCCTGAGGCAGCCGCCCTCTCCAGGGCTCAGCTGGAGCTGCTGACTCCTCACCTGTCTCCCTAACAGGGGGTTTAGGAAGGTCAAGGGCAAGGACGCAGAGCACAGAACTGACCACATGGAAAGGCAGCTCCACACTGGCTGTTACTTTAGACAAAATCATACATAGCAGCTTCACATTAAACTTATCATTTCCACTCACTGGGTTGATAAACTAACTGTGATTTCAGGCTGTCTTTCTTTTTTTTTTTTTTGCAGATTTTGGCTAGGGCTGCATTTGAACCTGCCACCTCCGGTATATGGGGCTGGCACCCTACTCCTTTGAGCCACAGGTGCCACCCAGGCTATGTCTTTCAAAATATCTCTTGGGCTTGTTTTTGACATTTCAACAGGCTGAACTGCAAATTCCAGACCCTGATGTGTTCATGCTCTGCAGGGACCGACTCTGCTCTTCCTCACCTGCAGTGCTGGACCGACAGGGCTGTGCAGTCTGATGAGCCTCAGAGATCCGGGTCCTGGGCACCTGTCACTGAAGGAGCTGTGGCAGAGGCAGCTCTGTGGTCATCAGCCTTCCTGTGCTCTGCATGGTAACATGCAGACTGGCTCTACTGACAAGTTTAATCACTGGGACTTAGCTGTTTTTGAGTATATTCCAATGTGCTACCAAACTTTAATCGGTTTTCTATTATATTTTTACCATCTGTACAGAAAAAGGATTAGAAGTGGAGCAAAATGAAGTCTGAAACCAGTTTGATCAAAATATTTCAAATTGTATATAAAACCAGTGCATGGTGCCCCATGATCGCATTAATATATGCAGCTCTAATTTAATAATTTAAAAAAATGAGTCTGAGCCACTTCCTTTAAAACACATCACACTAATTACAACTTGCCATTACCCATTGAAATCCTAAATTACGAATGCTAATTATTTCATACAGAGTTCACATTTCCAAAATGTTTTACAATCACATTTGGTTAATCCTCATAAAATTCCATGAGTAGGCTAGTGTCAATTTCTCATTTCAAAGCTAGAGAAATCCAGGTTCAGGAAAGTTCAATAACAGTAAAAGTGATTGACCAAGCCAGTGGGAAGGAAGCTTGAGCAAATGTGCGGCCGTCCTTGCAGCCCATTGCCCTCCCAGGGAGACGCTCACCCAAAGCACACACACCCCCAGCACAGAACTGTCCTTCCCTGTGACTCCAGGACCCCATTGGGCCCCAAGACCTTAGCAGGGTCATGAAGGAATCAGAAGCAGGATTTTTGAAATATTATTTAAGTTCTCTGTAATTGAAGTATCTTTGTAAAAATATAAAAGATACTGATCCCCAAAACTGAGAGACTTTGTCCAAGATAATTGTTAAACCCGACACCACTCTACACCGCAGTGTCAGCAGAGAGCCATGAGGCAGGGGTGGGCCAGGGAGACATTCACAGACATGAGCCAAGTCGGTTTCCCCAACTCCACCCCCGCCCCATTTCTTCCTCTCTTGAACCAATAAAATTTACTTATTTAACATTGTTCCTGGGAGCCTTCCATGAGTCAGACACTTCATGAAATACTGGAAATATGCAAAAATGAATAATAACTACACGATCCCTCCCCTGTGGTTCACAGCTTTGCAGGGGAGATAGAAAAACAAGCAAATACCTCAGTCTACACCATAGCACACTCAGGTGCTGAGACGGAGCAGGGTGGGGTGGGCACGCTGTAGGAATATTATCAATTGAAGCCCCTGAGTTCGATCCTGAGAGAGTGCAGAGGAGTTTGCCAATGGGAGGAAACTGCAGGGTTTTTTCAAGTGACATTCTTTCTAAGGATCCTAAACCATAATTTGAAAGAGTGAGTAGTATTTCCCTGAACTAGGGCCTTCTCTGCCACTCCCCAAATCGCAATCTGTTGGGCAACTCACTGCACATTTTCTATTCTGCAGCCTGAGTCTAGGTGGTAGGGGACCATGGAAACATCATATGTGAAAGGATGGATGAGTTTGAGGGCAGAAACCCAAATTCAAGTCATTAGTTGGAAAGGAAAAGAAGGGAGGGTAGAGAGAGAGAGGAGAAAGGACAGGGAAGTGGGAGACAGGTGCGCTTGGCCTCAGTGCCACAAAGTAGTTCTCTGGTGTGTGATCCCGTTTGGGCCTTAGGAAGTTACTGTATGGGACGGATTCATGACGGAGAGTGCTCTGTCAAAGGAAGCTGCTGCACAATTAATGCTGTGATTATGAAGAGTGATTCAGCCTGCAGTGGGGATGGGTCCCAGTGCAGGTGGGGGCTGGGGCAGGCTTGTCTGGGGGGACTGAGGGGAGCGGGGTCTGGGAGGACCTGAAAGAGCGTGTGTGTGCACAAGGTTGTGACCCCTGTCGGCTCTGCTGCGTTGCAGGGAGAGTTTCCTGTGCCAGCTCAGCCAGGCCTGCCTTTCCCCCAGGATATCAAGCTCCAAGTTTACAGTTCCTATCAGGGAGTCTCTTTGTTTGAACAAAGCCTCATTTGTTACGAAGTGTCACAGATCGGCATGTATCAGATGCAAGATTGAATGTCCTCAAGCACAAAGACACACAAAGCTATGCCAGGGCACCAGCAATGGGGCTTTTCACCAGGAGAAAACAGATGGTCAGAGTAGAAAAGGCCAGTCTTTATAGAAGAGGACTCCTCTGGCCAGCCCCACCCCGTGCCCCACAGTCCCCGTGTCCCCTCCCCCTTCCCTCCATTGCACTGACAGGGAAACACTCAATACGCTGCAATATCATCAGATGTTTGTATCCTTTTAATTAAACCAAGAGATCTGGAATAGGGATGCCCTTGTCCTTGCAGAGAAAGGATTTCAAAAAGAAGATAATAGAACCTCTTTTCCTTCAGGCTTGCAAGAGGCTTGTGTGTAATTTGTCCTTTGCAAGAGCAATCAAAGATAACTGGTGTGCAACTGATTGCGGGCTTTGTGTCCTTTTAATTACTTGCTTCTACACACGGGTTCAGTTACACACTGAAAGCAGATCCGTGAGAGTTCTTGCTGAGCTGTGCCACTCTCTTCTGCTTACATGGTTTAATAATAAAGCTATTAGTAAGCCGCCACCACACAGAGCAACCCTGTCAAACCAGCACAGATCTTCAATCCTGATTCCTTAATAGGCTATTAGATGTTTTCATGGAAAACAAGGGTAAAGAATATTACATTGTTGCTTAACCGTAGGAAAGTATTCTACAATTCCAGGGGGGTAAACTTTTCTTGGTTCCCAAAGTAGAGTTCACAGCGCGGAAAAGTTAGAATTTATACATCAGGTTTTTAGTTTTTTGTTTTGTTTATTTTTCCAATTAACAAAGATAGGAATTTTTTTTTCTTTCTTTTGAGTGAACACTAATCTATAGCCTTATGTACGGAATTTTGTTCAAAAACTATAGGGGGGAAAATGCTACCACAATGATTAGATCAAATTTTTATTTGTATTCAGTGTACTAAAAATTCTGACAAATAAGTAAATGCCAAGACAAAAATGTAGGGACAATTTTATTATTACACCAAGTTCTCTACTAAAAGATAGGACAGTAAAAAAGGAGCTTTATACTGATAGTAAACTGAGTAACGACTCTCTATAGTGCTGTTAACTTGCCCACTACTAACTAGTGCCCCAGAGAGAAAGAAAACTTAAACATTGCAGCCACATCAAAGAAACAAATAATGTCAATATTTAGACTCTTAGACTATAGCTGCTGAAATAGGAAATGAGCAGGAGCTTAGGAAAGTGTGTGGTCCCCACTAAGGACACGGGATCTGGAGGCAGAGCCTCCAGTGTTATCAAGCATCTCCCTGGGTGTGGTGAGCCACACACCTGGGAAATTCTCCTGGTCTAGTGGAGACAGCGGTACATGCGAGAGCGTCTGCAGTCCAGTGTGCTGTGCCCAGTCATGACAAAGGAAAAAATTGCACTTAGTTGAGGTAGTTCTCCTGGCAAGAACTGGTGGTCTGGGCAGGGAAATGAGTCTTAAACTGAAATGATAAGTGGAATATGAACACTATGAGTTCTAATGTACTCAGAGGAGGACAAAATCTGCACACAAAATAGAGATGGGTGAGGCCCCACTGGGCATGGGCAGCTGCAGCGCTGCTGAAACAAACTGGGACAGAGCAGGAACAAAGAGATGGATGATGGTGGGGGAGTGAACCTGAGGACTGAAAATGAAGAACTGCAGTGTCATTGGGCTGCTGCAAAGAATTCCCATGCCTAACATCCTTTTGAAAAAAAAATTTACCCAGGACCATCTGCATGAAAACTGGTGAGGTGAACACTGAAGATGATAAAAAAAAGAAGACAAAACCCCACCCCACAAAACCGACTTTCGTGCAGGACACAAACTGGGCACTGAAGGCACCAAGTTACCGCGTGGCCAGGTAGTGTTCTAGCAGGTGTCTACACTCACATCACACATTTCCTGTGCTGTTGTAGCAGCTGTCTAAACTCAAGTCACGCACCACATCCATGTGCTGTTGTAGCAGGTGTCTACACTCACGTTAGTCACCATGTCCTGTGCTGTTGTAGCAGGTGTCTACAATCACATCAGTCACCACATCCATGTGCTGTTGTAGCAGGTGTCTACACTCACGTCAGTCACCACATCCATGTGCTGCTGTAGCAGGTGTCTACACTCACATCAGTCACCATGTCCTGTGCTGTTGTAGCAGGTGTCTACACTCACATCAGTCACCACATCCATGTGCTGCTGTAGCAGGTGTCTACACTCACATCAGTCACCATGTCCTGTGCTGCTTTAGCAGGTGTCTACACTCACGTCAGTCACCACATACATGTGCTGTTGTAGCAGGTGTCTACACTCACATTAGTCACCACATCCATGTGCTGTTGTAGCATGTGTCTACACTCACATCAGTCACCATGTCCTGTGCTGTTGTAGCAGGTGTCTATACTCCCATCAGTCACCACGTCCATGTGCTGTTGTAGCAGGTGTCTTCACTCCCATCAGTCACCACGTCCATGTGCTGTTGTAGCAGGTGTCTACACTCCCATCAGTCACCACGTCCATGTGCTGTTGTATAAGGTGTCTACACTCCCATCAGTCACCACATCCATGTGTTGTTGTAGCAGGTGTCTACCTGCAGTCACATCATCAGTAAAGCAGTCTGCTTTGGTGCTGTTCATCTCATTCACTCTGTGTGTTCGTGGTGGTCCTGGACATGTTCCTAGCTCTGGTCCTCCCTGTCGACCGACAGTAATGTTTGATGAATCTGACCGTGGTTCTCCCTTCCCCTGCCTATCTCCTCCTTTCCTGGGCATTTTCTGCCTCCAGCATCACAGAATTCCTTATAGCTCATATTGGGTATATCCTCCATCTTTCATGTTGTCAGAGTTCTTCCACAAGGTTCAGCCATTTCTATGTTTCTTAAAATATGTAAGGATTTGATTTTACACATACACATGGTTCTAAAATGCTAGAGCTTTGATATAAAAACCATACCTGATCTCTGGAGGAACATACCTAAACATTAGGCAGATAATACATGATGTAAGGGAATCTATGTCCAAGCACCACGTTCATACAGCTCTGCAGTAGAATTATGAACAAAGCCCCCTGGGTGCTCAGTAGGAGTACGCAGACAAGTAGATGGAAGAGAATTTGAGCTAGATCTTTGCAATATTGAATGTAGTTTTTCCTTGGGTGAAAAATGAGGATTCTGGTAGCATAATCTAAAAACAGAGAAGTCCCTGTCTCTCCTGCTCCTCTTCCTTGGCAAGTCCTCTTCCAATTATGTAGAAATGGAGCTCTTCTGGTTTCTTTTCTCCTCACGCCTGCCCTCCTGAGCACAGGCCGTGGTGGCTCTGATGTAAATCACTTCACAGTGAAGCCACTCACCATCATGCTGCAGCCAAGCTGGCTGTCAGCTGGCGCCTGGTCCTGCGGCCTCGGTCACTGTCAGGCCACTGCAGGGCGTGTGCTGCTGTCTCAACAGCCAAGGAGGGAAGCAGTGACAAGTCACCTGCTTCCAAGAAAAGCCTTCTGTGGCTGCACTGTGGCTCTTGGTTCCTAAACTAAAACCAGTTGCCATGATTAGGGCTGCTGTGGGCAGATTTATAAAGTGCAGAACACTTTCCATAGGAAACGTCCGTTTCCCTCTGGCCCTGTTCTCTAGGGCTCCTCGGGCTGAACTCAGCAGTTCCAGAACTAGCTCAGGTGACCTTGTTTGAACCAGAATTCAACTTACAGACCAGTTACTCCCTATCAAAAGGCGAACGTTAGCCCCGGAATGCCTCATATGTGCACACACACTCTCAAAAATGCAAGGTACAATTTCAGGCAATTTACGAAACTTTCCCTGGACCCAATCTGAGACCAGAACCCTTGTTTTCTCTTTTTTCTCTTTCTTTTCTATGCCCCTCCTTTCCCCCATTTCTCACACCTGGCAGATAAAAGCTTTCTAATAACTCATAAGAAAGTGTTCAAAAATAATTTGAACCCTTTAAATTTTGTTTGCATTTTTCAGAAGAGGGTCAGTAAAACAGTTAGATGAAGTGCTGGTGCAAGTGGAGCTCTTGCTAACAGGAACTGTGGGCCCCCTGCCCCTGCCCCTGCCCACATGGCTGCTGAGATGGGTGCAGGAAATGTCTTTTGCAAAACTTTGGGTGTGACTCATAGGGAACTCTGAAGAGAAATTTCATATTTGTCTTCTTTTGGGGGGTAATTGAATATCAACTTGGAGAGACTGATGACTAAAATCTTCTTGTTGGACACCATGCAACGGTTACCCAGTATTCACAGCTGCCACCAGCCTCCCAAAGATGATGTTTTGAGAAGCATCATTTGTCCCCAGCACGGCTGCAGGTCCTGCTGGCTCACCTGCTGCTGGACCCAGACAGCTCCTCTCTCCCCTGGGGGCTTCAAATGGCTCTGGGAAAGGGAAAGTAACTACTAGTTACAAAGGTCAGTGAGAGTGCACCACATAAAAGTACATCCTCTGTGAAAAATTACTGAGAGCTGAGGAAAGGCTTCTTTAAAAATGTATGTGGAGTTTCATTTCCGGTACCACCAGAAGCAACTTGAACATGGCGACTTCCGACCTGAACGAACCTAGGAAAGTAGCTGGAAAAAGGGAATTTCATAACCCGAAGCCAAAGCCAGAGAACCAAGATGAATCAGAACTCCTCACTGTTCCTGATGGTTGGAAGGAACCAGCATTTTCCAAAGAGGACAATCCCAGAGGACTCTTGGAGGAGAGCAGTTTTGCAAATTTGTTCCCAAAATATAGAGAGGCCTACTTGAGAGAGTGTTGGCCACTGGTGCAGAAAGCCTTGAATGAACATCACATTAATGCAACCCTGGACTTGATTGAGGGAAGTATGACTGTTTGTACTACAAAGAAGACCTTTGATCCATATATCATCATTAGGGCCCGAGATCTAATAAAACTGTTAGCAAGGAGCGTTTCATTTGAACAGGCAGTACGAATTCTTCAGGATGATATTGCATGTGACATTATTAAAGTAGGTTCTTTAGTAAGAAATAAAGAAAGATTTGTCAAAAGAAGACAACGGCTTATTGGTCCCAAAGGATCTACCTTGAAGG
>CAUYPK010037378.1:0-28621 GCA_963574355.1 Loris lydekkerianus | reverse complement strand
TGATTCCTCAATTATTGTAATTGTTTTGGGTATATATTTTTATTTTTGAAATTTACCAGTGGCTGCTGCATTTTCCACCTTGGCTTATACTCGAGTCACTACGTTTTCCCAGTTTTTAGGGTAAAATTAAGGGAGTCGGCTTATACTTGGGTCGGCTTATACTCGAGTATGTACGGTATTTCTTTGTGTTTAGGACATTTAAAATCTACTCTTTTAGCGATTTTGAGACAATTCATTATTATTAGCTGCCGTCCCTATGCTGTGCAATCAATCACTAGAACTTATTCCTCCTAAGTGGAACTTGGTACCCTTTAAGCAACATCTCCCCTTGCCCCATCCATCTTCCCCCACCCCAGCCTCTGTAGCCACTATTCTACTCTCTACTCGACTCCAAGCATTTCAATGCCATTCTCCTTCTTTACCAACGTTGCCCCTTTGGTGGTCTTACTCACTTTCAAGGCTTTAAATAACATATATGATGGCTAATATTCAGGTTTATATCTCTTATGAGATTCACAGATCCAACTGCTACTGACCATCTCATTCATGACAAGTCAGAATTAGAAGTATTAGTTTTTCACCAACCAAATATCCTGTTGCGTCTTTTCATTTCAAATGATACTACCACAGGTGTAAATAAACAAACAAAAACCCTAACATGCCTTTATATGTAGGAAGAAATCTAATAAAATTGTAACCTTATAGAGAAAAATGTGTCTAATTTGTAATGTTAAAGATTAATGAGAAAATCTTTGATAGCATGTGCATCTTATAACATATAGATAGCCTTAAACAGATCATATTTAATTTTTCTCACATGTGGAAAGAAGGCATGATAACGAATTCAGTGCTTGTTAGCAATACAGGTAAATCTATATAATTTTGTACTTTATTTTTTCGAGTGAAATTTCCTCTGACATAACCTATCTTCCAGAGGGGCAGTGTGAATAGGGGTTAGGAGAGGGATAGAGGAGGCAGGCTGCCAGGGCTGCAATCCTCAGCTGTGTGACTTTGGACACTTACTCCTTCTGCGTCCCAGTTTCCACAATTATAAAATGTGAATACTAATAGAAACTTCACAGAACTGTTGTAAAGATTAAGGAGTGAACACATGAAAAGTACCTGGAAAACTGTTTGTGATGCACACTGTTTAATAAATTTTAGTTATGATTCAACATTTTAAATTTCATTTCATAAATTCACTTTATACTAGAAAAAGAAATAAATGCCCTAACAGTATTCGTTCATGAGCTAAATATTAAACTCAATTACTTCTTATCAAATAACTTACTTACATTTTCCCTTATAGTTTCTTTTCCTTTGGGCCACTGTTCTACTCTTCAGCGGGAGTGAAAACTGAGACCCCAATGAGTAACCCGCCTGTTTGGTAGCACCATTGGTAAAGGTGTGAGTGAGGAAGAAGAGTCTCCTTATAAAAAAGGATGCTCTGACAGAAGGATAATCAGGGCAAAGAAACACATTTCATAAGGCTGATACAGTTGCTACAGTGGATTGCACAGTTTCTAGCATCCAAAGAAAACAGAAAATCTCATTCGTTAGAATTTGAATAGCCCCCATCAAGAAAAAAATTCTGGTAACTCAAGAGAACAATCATAGGTGTTAGGTGCAACAGGTAGAGACTACTACAGGCATTTTTGCTTTTCAAGTAAGGAAACTGAGGTAAAGAGGTTAACACATTCACTCCAGGCCACACCTACTGACAGTGGGATTCAGAATTGGGCAGATCAGAACCCAGGCTTTCAACCACTTCCTTATACTGTTTCTAGTGACCAAAGTACCCTTCCTTCTATTTTTGTTTCTTATTTTTTGACATTTTCTTTTCATGCTTGCCTCTGCCCACCAGAATGTCAAAAGATTTTGTTTCACAAATGCTGCCTGTCCTAAGTGCCCTGAGAATGGCTTCCCTCAGAAAAGGAGCTCAATGAAAACTCTGAATGAATGAATGAATGCGATAAAGCCTTTCTTAGATGTACAATCTAAGTACAGAGTCTTTGGAAATACAATAATACTATTAAATTATTACTGGCTCTTCCGTAGCCCCTCTTTTCAGCAGGTGAGGGAGAGGAGGTGATTTCCAGCTTCTGTTGAACAGCACAGACACTTCTGGGAAGAGACAAAGGAACAGCATGTTCCCACTCTCTGGATGGCACCAAGGATCGGTCTGGGCAACATCACATATTCTGCTGATGCTGCATTTCTGTTCCTCTAATATCTTTCCCAGGGGACAAAATATACTGGAAGTATAAATTAAATACAACTGGGTAATAAGAAATGGAAACTTCTTGTAGGGGCTGCCTTAGCTACAACAGACAACATAGTAACCATGCTTCCAGATAAAGTACATTCCTGGTTAACTTTCATTCTTGTCACCCAGTTCTAGGATTCAGTGTCACAGTGGTTAGACATTTAAGAGATCATGAAGTGAAACATTTACTTTACAAATGAGTTGCTAGGGGTCCAGACAGGCTTCACCAATTATCCAAGGTTGTGTGGCAAGTTCAACTGGCAGAGAGAGGACTCTATGGCCTGACTCCCAACTCAGTGCCTTTCCCTCTGCCTATTTATAACTGCAGTAAAAGTTGTCAGGAGACAGGAGTTATGAAGTCATGGACACATGCTGTAGAAAACTCCAAATATAAAAAAATCATGGCTTAAAATATCTATATTGAATACAAACAAACCAGAACACTAACTCCAGCAGAATATAAAAATACTCAGGGTTCTTACACAGGACAGGACAAAAGCAAGAGAACATTACATCAAGGGAAGGTGACAGGATGTAACTGGAATTTGAAAGAAAAAGTTGAGGCAACCTGCAGGAGGGTGTGAAAGAAGTAAGGAAGTGGGAGTAAGTTTGTTATCAGAATGGAAACGTGTGTATCAATGCAACATGTGTAAATGTAATACTGAATTTGAATGTCTGGTACAGACAGAAGAGGATTCACCAAGAGGCTGATGAAGTTGAAAAGCTACACAGACCACACTTGGATGTGCACTTCCAAGGCCTGGGGAGAACCTCTGGCCGTGAACCCACAGGACCCTGGTTTATAACACTTGCAATTGCATAAGATCCTGTCTCCATTCTCCTTCTGGCCATGGCTGCTTTTTGTATTCAGTTAAGGAAAAGCTGAGCTGCAAATGCATTCATTTGGGGTTAGTGTGATACGGTTATGTAGTTCAATTCTCTTTTGTAGTTTAGTCGTTCTCAACATAAAAGAGCTTCCAGGAACTCCAACCTCCCACTCTACTGACTCACTCAGGATCACGGCTCAACGACAATGATGACACTGTTTAATGAGTGACGTCAATTCAGAGAGTAGTCAGGGTTAGTCACTGCACAAAGAAAGTTAAAATGCCCAGAAATAGAAATAAGAGACATTTTTTCCAATTTGATAATGATTCTAAAAATCTAAATGACATTATCAGTAAGGAGTTGTGAAGAAATATTAGACATATAAAGCAAACTCTGATCCACCAAGCTAGAGGCAGAATTATCTATTCTCTCTAGAAAACATCACAAAATTGTTGTCATATGAAGAGGCAATTTAGGAGTATACAGCAAGAAAAACAAAAGATGTAAGGAGAAAGTATTATAGGGCATTTTTGGCAGTTTAAAATGTTATATTCTTGATTTTGTGATGTTTGTGGTGTTATCAGCTTCTAAAAATTTGTAATTTGTTATGGTTTCTTTTCTCATTCTGAATAAGTATTCACACTTGTACCTAATTTTAAAAGTGTGACTTTGTTTTTATTTTATTTATTATTATTATTATTATTTTCTTTTGCAGTTTTTGGCCGGGGCTGGGTTGAACCTGCCACCTCCAGCATATGGGGTCTGGCGCCCTATTCCTTTGAGCTACAGGCGCCACCCAACTTTGTTTTTATTTTTCCTTAGATCCCAGCCCTCATGCAAATTGTGTAAGCTTCAAAGGTAGAGCCACAAAGCATGGACGCTGCACAGAGGACACATACCCTGCTCGTGTGCTCCAGAACCTCACGACTGTCTTAACTTGTGGGCCCAGAGCACAGAGATCTAGACGCAAAGCTCATTTCTCCCTCAGCTTCGCATGGTGCAACCAAGCAGTAAGTGTATTTTAACAATGTGATAACAATAAAGAAAAAAAGGAGGACGTATGGTTTTTGAAATTTTTTTTATTTTACTTAAGGCAGACTTGGTTTAATTAAAATATTCATATAAGGCAATGAACCACATTGTAACAAGATTAGGATTGATGAAATGACTTTTTAGGTAACCGTTTGCACAAGAAACACGCTATGCGTTTCTGACTATATTGGAAACAAACCTGACTGAAGCCTATATTGATTCTCATGGATCTCAGGGAATCAACAAAAGCCAGAGAGAGCCTGTAACTTCCCAAACTTGATTACTGGAGTGCTTCTGTGCTGTGCCAGCTGGGAGAATCCTAAAGAGCTGTTAGTGTTTCTAATCTCAAGAATATACAAGCACAGGGACAAGCAGCAATTATATGGTAATCAAATGAAATCCACATAAAGTACGTCAAAAACCTGTTCCTCCTTCAATATACTGTTTACCATAACACACACGTCCAGAGGAGACTGCAAATATACTCTAGGTCCAGCAACTTCCCAAAGTTCACAAATAAATCCCATCCTTTCTTCCCAGTCTTTGTGGGTAGTTGTTGGTAGGAAAACAAACAACTTAAAGAATACCCTGATTTGATTAAAAATCAAGACCACTTAAAAATAAAAATACAGTAACTTCTATTGAAAAGTAAAGAGTTTCTTCCTCCCTTCCTTGGAATAATAACCATACATATCCATAATCCTTTCAGGTTAGATGAATTCTAGAAATCAAAGAACTGAATTTATAGATTTCAAAAAGGTAATATGGTGCATATGCCATATGTTAGGCAACATCCCTAGAAAAGTCTGGACTATGATCTCTACAATCAAAAACATTAACATTTCCGCGACAAAAGGCATAAAAATTCACATGAGTAGAAATAAAGATTATAAATAGCTTTACATCATTTCCAGTCAGGTCTCACTGCCAAATGAATTCAGGTCATGTCGGGCTTTGCTGCTACATAATTTTTTTTTTTTTTAATTGGTGTGTGGTTTTCCCAAGTTTTTTGTAAAAAGAAATTATAGATTTGGGATGATGAGCCTATATCTCCAAGAGTCCCTTGATTTCTTTTTAGTTTTACAGTAGAAGAGAAAAAAAATCAATTGGTGTTTAGTCTCTTAAGGCCTGAGTGGTGTTTTGTTTTGTTTTGTTTGTTTGTTTGTTTGGTTAGGCCATTCTGCACCAATCCCAGGACTTTTCAAAGCAAATCAGAGCAGGACATTATAGAAGGAGCTACTGTCCTCTTGGGGATTGGTAGTGGTTTCTGGGAGCAGGCTCTTTTCCCAAAGCTCTGCTTTAAAAATGAGCTGCTTTTTCAAATGCAGCACAGGGCCACAGAAAGAGAGAATTGATCTCACAGAATTTATAGATGGGGAAATCACTGCCAGAAATCATGCCTCTGGAAAGCACAGTGGGGCCCATAAACACTGAAGGCTAGAAGAGTGTCTGGACAGAACTCTGTTGAGGATTCTCACAGCGTGAGTGCTGCCACTGCCATCACTCAAAACTCAGACCTCAGCGACAGGCAGGGCTCCAGAGCTGCATGTAAACAACAGCATTTGATAGAGAAAGAGCATAAAGGTAGGGAACAGATGCAACCTGGCTCCTTAGCACACTGTGCTACAAACTGGAACAAATCTTAGCAGGGTCAACATATCCTTTCATCTTTTCCAGAGAGATGAATGGAGGACAGAACCTCTAACTCAAGGTTGTAGTCAGTACAAAGAGACAAATGGGGAACGTTTAGAGACCTTTTAAAAGGCTAGACACTGTCCCTCCCAAAGGATATTACATGTTACTCTAGGCTAGGGCTTTTAAGAAAGAGATTTTGCCTCATTTTATACGGAAATGCAAAAAATGAGATGACCAACATGAAAATATTGGTATAATAAACAGATCTGGCAATTATCTATCCTTTTTTTAAAGTTAAAAATGATTTTTGAGGCCAATACTGTTCACTGGAAGAAAATATTCTTACTCTACTCAAAGGCTTCAAGAAACATAGTAAAAGCTTATTTGCTACTTTGCACTTCATCTTTCTTAAAATAATTCTCCTCAAATAGACACTTATTACCCAGATTATCAATAATTTGATAGTTCTACTAACTTCTATTCAGATGCTTCATTGGAGGGACTGATTCATGTTTATTTTTCCAGTAACAATAATGTGGAACATTGATAGTTTCACACTTCAATTTTAATTTCCTTCTTTATTGTCTGTCAGGAAAATCTTAAAAGCATTAGCTCTCAGGCCAGCAAGGTGGCTCAACGCCTGTAATCCTAGCACTCTGTGAGGCCAAGGCGGGTAGTTTGCCTGATCTCACAGGTTTGAGACCAGCCTGAGCAAGAGCGAGACCTCATCTCTAAAAATAGCCAGGCTTGTGGCAAGGCACCTTGGGAGGCTGTGGCAAGAGAATCACTGAGCCCAAGAGTTTGAAGTTGCTGTAAGCTGTGATGCCACAGCACTCTACCGAGGGTGACAAACCAAGACTCTGTGTAAGCAAAAAACCCCAAACAACCAACAACAAAAAAAAACCCCCACATTAGCTGTCTTGGCCCACGGCCTCAAAATAATTTACCGTAAGTGCAGCAACATCTTCACAATAGGCAAGGTCTGAAAGTACTAACTCATGAACAATAGCTAAAATATGGTTACTAGTTCTAAGCATTAAAATGCTGTAATTTCTAGGATGACTGGTTTAATATGTTTCTCAGTTTTCTTGCTAGGGTAAAAACTGAGAAACATATATACTTTATGTTTATATACTATACTGTATCAGATTTTACATTTCTGGGCATTTTTCTTTATAATGTACCATATTTATATATATTGGTCCCAATTTGTAAAATTTTGTAAAAATCTAATTGCTCTTTGATAGTGAGCTACCTTCTTGCCTGATACACTGTTCAAATGAAATTGTTTCTATTACTCTTATTACCTTACTGGACATCAACTATCCAGAGAGTATTTTGAAATGGAGATTCAAGGCAAGGGGAAAAATAGTTCACCTGGGAAGAGGAGAATTTGGTCTGAAGCATGCTATATTAGCACTTCTCGGATGGCAAGTAAAATAATAGTGAGGAATAGCCGTGTAGGGAATGCTGTTGAGCCAGCAGTCTCCCTCCACTCTAGCAGGCAGGCTCTTAGCTGTCAGCCTCACGTCTCACAGAGTGTACACATGCTCCCATGCAGGGCAGCTTCTGGCTCCCCTGAAATACAGGCTTGATTTGCCTGCCTGTGCATGCCCAGAGAGATGGCGCCTCAGGCCTCCTGGAAGTCCAGGAGTCCTAGCCAAAGGGGCAGCAGTTTGATGCATGAGTAAAGAGCAAGGCAGGAAAAAAATGGTTACTGCATCAGATAATGCTTTGTGGCAGCCCAGGCAGGAAGCGTCCTGGGGCTTCTCCGTCCCAAATGGCAGGGATAGGAATTGTGACAGAAAGGCGCCCACAGACATTACTTTAATTAAGAACAGTTCCATTTTGCACATGAGAAAATCTTCAAATTACTCTTAGATCTGTCAAGAGCAAATGAATTCAATTTTGGTAAAATATGATGCCTAAAGTCCAGATAAATCAATAGAAATTGCCAATTTAAAAAGAGATGAATGTATCCAAAGTCATTGTTCAGCCTGGTTTATCAATTGACCATTATTTGAATATGGAAATCTGGAGTTTATGTCTGTAACTCTGTTTCTCCCACCCAAAAATACCCTTGGGAATATTTAGTATATTTTTAAGGGAAGAAACATATTTCAAGGACAGTGTTGGCAGGAGGAAGACTATCTGGAAGCAAAATTTCCATGTTAAGCATCTACTAAAAACTGATATTAATGATTAAGAGAGGTCAAATAAAGTGTAACAATAAGATCAAAACAAACTCTTAAAAATATACTAATAACATGCTTCCTTTAAACTTGGTAGGTTTTTCTATAAAATACAGAAGAACCAAGTTTTAAAAGCAGCTGTTCTCTACCTTGCTCTCTATATTCGTTTATTTTTAAAGGAGGCTACTAATCATTTGTGGTCTTTTTTTTTTTTTAATAGACTTCATTCATAGGCTATTGGATTTGCTAACCTTTCTTTCTGGAGAAATGTGACATAATGTGATTTATTATACTTAGTATTTTGTTTCCTTAGTCACTTCTCTGGCTGAAATTTCCAAACCTCATTAGGGGACTTCTTCCAGTTCATGGCAGATGGACAATGACCACAGGATATAAAATGAACAGCTGTCCTCCTCCCCATCTGCGCCTTCTCCTTTCCAGTCCCATCCCCATTCCCTCACTTCCAAAATATTTGTATTTCTTCATTGTCACTGCCACTCCCATCATAAGGGAAGGAGGGATCAATCCTCTCCCAATTTATGAATGCCATGCCATCTTCTAACCACATCCAAGTGCCTGCCCTATGCAAGTTTTCTCCCAAACCCACATTAGAGAACCTTTAGCTGAGCCTATATTGGGGGAAACACAAGAAGGGAAAAATGCAAGATGTGCCAGGCTTTGCCAGCTTCCCTACCAGGCAGTCCTCCTTTCCCAGGGGTCTAAATAACTCGCGCCTGAGTGCTTGAGCTTGGCCCATTTTCTAGGAGGACTAATCCCCACTTTGGGCAGCAAGTGTTAGGTACCTCCCCTCCTCCGCCCACAGCAATCTGGAGACGTAGCATTATGATCCTTGCTGCTGCCTAGCTCTGACCTTGGTCTCTCGTCCTGCCTCGGTCTCCTTGCAGGGGGCCATTCCCCAACCGCCACTGTGATGTGATCCTCTGGGTGGCACCAGGCCTGCTCGCCCGTCTTCCTCCCAAGATGATCAAGTCCTGCTTCTCAACCTCCCTCTTTCCTAGACCCTGGACAAGCTGGCCTCTCACTCTCTGCATCCCTGAATTAGCAATGCAAATGTGCTGCCTTATTCATTTTCTTCCTGCACAGAACTTCTCTCCTCTTCCCACATATTTGATAATAAACCTCTTGAAGGCTGGGACAGTATCTTAGGCTCTGCTTCCCAACAGTGGACGCAAGCACATTGTGATATATGTAATACATGTCCTAAAGATCTTCTCTAACAAACGAGTCCCTGATTAATTGATAATAAAGTAGAAACTGCAGGATCAGATTAAATTTTAATATTTCCCATGGATTTCATTCGGCATATTGCCTTGCCCCAGAAGTCAAGAATGGTACAGAACTGAGCACCAGGGTGGAACAGCACTAAATCCCTAACCTAACCTATGAATTGAATTTAGTTCACGTACACATATACAAATTATGTGCAGTGTGTCCATAAAGTTTGTGTGCAATTTAAAATAGTTTCCTATTTAGTTCTAGTTGCGAGCAACGTTCTGTCCTAAGTACAAAAAAGTATCCTTGTTCATTCCTTAGCTCTTAAGGAATATCACAGTTACAAGGAGTGAAAGTGAATATGCAGAAATGGCCAATACACTACAAAAGTTTTGAGACAGACTGTATGATGATTCATAATTTCACTTCCAAAAAACAGCTGACAGCATCCTTCATGTTTCAACTTGCGTGGCTTATGGGAATAATGGGAAGGCTTCATTATTTTCTGTCCATGCAGATTTTACATTTCTTAATTTTTACCTATCTCAAAACTTCCCTAATGACCCACATATATATCAAAGCAGAGTGAAATTGGCATCATAAAATAAATTCAGAGTAAGTGGGTGTTCAGAGATACCAGGCTGGGACAATGGGATAAGTTTTCATGGAGGAATAGTGTTTGAGAGAGACTATTTGGTTTATGACAGTGATTGATTTCTTCTCATCCTGTAGTTCATTGCTGTATCCCTTCTACCAGAACAGCCCCAATAAATATTAATGGAACATTTTTATGAATGAATTACTGACATTTATTTTTTAAGTTTCATCAAGTGAGTGACAAACTGAATATTTCAAAAAAGGAAGGGTATAGTATCTATTTTCAGACAGTGTATTTTAATTTGCAAAAATGATAATTTACTTTATTATCAATTCTAGTAATTCAAAAACACTTATAATTAATCTCAGCAGCCTTTGTCAGAACCTTATACTTAGTAGAATGTTACAGCATTTCAGAATTTCCCTTTTATTACTTAAAATAGAACTTCAGAGTTTGGAGTACCAAGGATTTGAAATATACATAATGTTCACTTATAATAGTTTCTTTAAATATACATTCCTTGAAAAGGAGTAAGTCAACTTGAGGATAATAAAGCACCTGAATCATAATTAGTTCATGCTTTTAAACTAAATTTAGATAACATAGAGGTGTTCCATGTATAAATATTTCATTTTTTATGTTAATATAAATTTTTGAAGATCCAAAAATTAAGACTGAAACAAATCTTAGTTTAATATATTTTATATCTAAGAATGTTACATCCAAATAAAACATGCATTTAACTTTAGAAAGCCTATGTATTGAGTTAATTTTGCTATTAAAATTTTCTACATGTCTGTTTTTGATTTATTTTTGTTTTGAGCTCAGCACCCTAGAGATTTTGTTACAGATTTCCAGGATCCAGGGAGAGTTTCACTATCTTATAATAAATTCCTCAAAGTCTTAAGCACTTACCAAGAAGAATTACTCTTGAAAAAAGTGAGAGTCTAATTTGAAATATATTTCAGGAAGTTCATGGAAGAAATGAGCAATAGTTCATACCAAGGAATGGAGCAATTTCTCCTCCTCCTCAATTACCTGTTCTAAAAGAGCTGAGAGAGATTCTCTATTGAATCAAATTCTGCTAATTAAAATGTTTACGAATTAGGTTCAAGGGAAAAACTAACTGCTTCTCTTACACTGAATGAAATATAGTACCACTTATGAATAACATTTTATTCCCTATGCATAGTATCTGTTGAAGATAAAATAATAGCAGATCTCCTTTCTTTTACAAAGTAATATTCCAATTTATCTAAGAGTACCTATAACTTATATAGATTTATGAAAATGTGTCAAACGGTCTATGAAGCTAGTGTATGATGCCCCATGATCATATCAATGTACACAGCTATGATTTAATAAAAAAAAAAAAAAGATTTCTAGTGTTTTTCAAAATACACTTGTATACCTGGGTGGCTCTTAAGTATCTCAGAGACTCCACAGCATGCACAGAGCAGAAAGAGAACAAGGCAGGGCTGAGAGCAGGTTCATGTCTTAGTAGGTAAATATAAAGCACTGATCATTTAATGACTTTCTTCTGTCTTAAAAAGACAAAAACAAACAACAAAGCAGGAAAAAAACAAAACTCAGATCTTTAGGATATCCGTAAGTACAACCAAAGAAAAACGGTCCTAATTCTATCATTATGAAGGAATAAAAGCTTCCAGTTAGTTCAGTAATTACATACTGATAAACAGGATAGGGATTTCTGTCTACTTGCTTCACTAGAAATACAGTTGTTGGTGATTCTTAGCTTCTTTCTAGGCCATCCTTTCCCTTGATGAGGTCCCCAGGTCACCTCTCTAAATCCCCTGCTGCCATGAATGTCTGCATCATGTCAGTTTAGCAGGGGTCACATACGATTACAGGTGTCTCTACAATGGCTACTTGTCACTCAGTCAAGAAATTGTTTCTGAGCGTTTACTTACTGTGAGTCCCTGGGCTGGAGGCTGAGGATACTACGATGGTAAAAACAGATTTACCATTTACAAACTACTTGTTCTTCATGGCCTTGTAAAAAATGCTTTACCTTTATTCCTTCTTTGGCTAACGACTCCTATTAATCTGAAGAAAGAGCTGGGCTAAATTATAAAAGCATATTACTTGGTAAATTCTGGTAGAATGACTCAATGTAGGTTTATATAAAGGAAGTGATAAGCCTACCCTTAACACAACTACCCAAATGGTTTTTCGTAAGAATTAATTTTATGAAATAAAATTATAGTTCAAATAAATAAATAAAATTATTTCGGTTTAAAAAAGTTAAATGAGTTAAAAGCCTCCATTTAATCCCCCTAATTAATAAGTTAACCCCCCACCCCCAACAAGATGACATAGATTAGCTTTGCAGACAGACAAAATTTCATCTGACATGGCTCACCTGGGCCAGTCCTTCTGCTCTTGGAAGGTACTCATGTCTCCTTTGACCCAATGCTTTGCTTGCGCTCACTCTATCTCTGTACCAGAAAAACCTCATCATCCTTTCAAGTCACTCACATTATTGGCTTTCAGGGATCCTCCTCTCTAAGAAGCCTCCCCGAAAGACCCAGTTAGGTCTGGCCACCACAGGTGCCTATATACAGATCCACCCCCATCTGCAAAAATCTGGCATTTTCTACAAATTTTGTATTCAGAGTATATATTGTGCCTTCTACTATGCCATTAAGAGCTGGAAAAATGTTCCGCCTTCTCACTTCTTTTGTTTTCATAGTTAAAGTTAGCTCCAGACAAGCCTGGGCACACAGGAACTGTTCAGTGAAATGCTGTGAAATGAACGATGGATCCCGGGTACTACCAGCATTTCCTTTGGGTCCCCCAACTCTGCCTGGGAAAACAGAGTTGGGAAGTTTCTGTAAGGTAATGGTTTACAGGGGCATCATTCAAATTTCTCTTCTTATCCCAGAGGAAATCTAAAGGAAATGGGTAAATACACTAAGGCTGCAACCATAAATTCCATAAGTTGTATCTAATGAATCAGGTGAGGACTGTTAGCAAATCGATGCCTCAGCACAGAAATGGATATAAGATCTTTCATTGGAATGGAAAAATGAAGAGTTCTTCTAAGAATATTTTAGGACACTTTTCAAATGATTTAGATGTTGATAATCTGCTACACTTCAGCTTGCAAAACTGCATTTTTAGGGTGTTTTAACTCTAAAAATTATTTGCCTAAGATAGCCTATATATTTATGTATATATGTATATCTGCTCACTATATATAATTATATAAAAACACATGTGCATACATTACATACATGTGTGTGTACACATAATGTAATAATGTATATGTTATCTATATACACATATGTGTGCATATATGGGAGAGCGTTGCTGCTAAACATTGCATAATTGTGACAAGAGTTTGAGACACCCCTTGGTAATTTGTGCAACTTCTGTATGAGGTACTTGAGATTCTTGGATAACATGTGTCATGTAGCTGAAAGTGTTTACAAGAGCAGTATGAAAATATCGACATAATAATTCCCCCAACTGTGGTTATATACGCCTAATTATGAACATAATTTACCACTGAGGCCATAAATAATGATAGAAAATGGCCTGAATCACTGTGGTATGCAGTGAACATTTAATAGCATAAAGTTCTTCCTAAGGAGTGACACTAAAACTGTCCATATTTAACCACACTATTAGTGAGATTTGGAAAATTCTACATGTACAATACACAAAGAAATATAAATGTTAGCACACAAACTTATAGTCTATTTATCATGCACTCAATATAATTTTTTCTTTCTTTTTTTTTTTGAGACAGAGTCTTACTTGGTCATCCATGACCAAGTAGAATGTTGTGACATCACAGCTCACAGCAACCTCAAACTCCTGGGCTCAAGTGATCCTCTTGCCTCAGCCTCCCAAGCAGCTGGGACTACAGGCACTCGCCACAATGCCCAGCTATTTCTTAGAGATGGAATCTTGCTGTAGCTCAGGCTGGTCTCGAACTTGTGAGCTCAGGCAATCCACCTGCCTCGGCCTCCAAGTGCTGGGATTACAGGCATGAGCCACTGCGCCCAGCCCACTCAATATAATTTTTGAACTGAGTGCAGATGAGATGGCTACTAAGCTGAAGTTGCTACTTTGGTATGTGGTTACTGTGGGCTTGTAAAGCCTAGGATGAATACACACAATTATGACATCTCTAGAATTTGTGTGTGCCTCAGTGCGGCCCTCATACCATGATGTAAACAGATTGGTGTTTCACCCTCATACTTCACAAACGTCCATATAAACAAATGATAATGAGAGGTACGGAACCATTTCTGGAAAGTTCTGCCCACTACACTGTATTTGCCGTGCACCATTACACCAAGCAACGCATGATTTGCTACTGTGTTGTTTCTCTGTCATCCTAACTCTTCTTGGTTCCTCCTGAATTTAACTCTCAAAATGCAGTAAGAAAATGCCCCACTGAGGTTTCTAAACAATAAATTATAATTTATTTTTGTAAATGTGCTATTTCATTTCTAATGGAATGTTAAAAGTCCACTTTTGATTCTAAAATTATCACATAAAAAGACTTCTAAAAGTCATGTGTTTGGGTCCAGTCCCAAGATCCTTGGCCTGGGACTTGTTCTGAGTTTTGAGCCTCATGTACTAAACTCTGCATTCTCTGCTCTTTTTCTTGGCCCTTTTTCATCAACTATGTTGCAACCAGTACTGTAACTGGTACAAATGAGAGGCAAGGAAATAGAGGATCTCTGCCAGAGTAGAAGTATACTCACAGATTCTCTTAAGCTCTTTAATTACTTAAAGATAATATCTGAAATTATGATCAATGCCCTAACAAAAGTAAGAATAATAATTCAGAATACCGATACACTGGTAACCACTATTCAGCTATTTTTATATATTAACAATATAAGATATAGAACCTCTAAGTTACCTGTTATGCTATAATTACTTTACATCTTTTGTATTTATCCAGATGGAGTTGAAGCACATTATTAGTAAAGTATCACAATAGGAAAACCAGTATCCAACCTATTCAATACTAGTATGAAACCAACAGAAAAACCAACCAACTACACACCCAAAGGAGAGAAAAACACAAATATATTCAAGTAGGAGGGATAAGGGAACGGCAGGGGGAGGGGAAGGCAGAGGAGGTTGGTGAGCTCTGACCTAATGTGCACAATGTAAGGGTATTCGGCATGCCCCTGGACGAGGTGCTCAACTACAACTTGAACTTCACCTCAGAAACACAAACAACATAATCTAATCATTTGTGCCCTCATAGTAATAATAAATATAGAACCACAACTTGAAAAAAAGAACTTTACTTTTTACTGATTATAAAAGCTTTACATGCTTATTATAGCAAAGTTAGTATACACTTGCTAATAAATCAGAGAAAACTCATGCTGCTTTTGACGACACATGGACTTCTGAATGGTCTGCAAATTGTTGTAGGTAATACTGTCAATTTGAGAAGAAAATAGCCCAAAAAGTCATTAGGTGATTTCACACAATTCCTTCTACGTAGACTGATGTGAGGCACAAAGATGAAAGAGAGAAATGTCTGCCTTGAAGAAAACTACTCATGTGCACAATCAACCAGTCCAGGATGCAGAATGCTGAGTTGCAATTTGGAGTGGGAGACTCTTGAGAGACACCGTCCTTTTGCTAATGGTGGATCTCCTAAGAGATGGGGGACACTGAGGGATGCCATCCCAGGCATGTCTGCCAGCAATTCTCATGCCATAGGAAGAGGCCAGAAGGAGGGATCCCTATTATGGGGCCAATATCAATAAAGCTAGACCCCATCTAGAAGACAGTATCTTTCTTCTCCTGGAACATCATCTTCTCTGTGAATTTGTATGAGTTATTTATAAAGATATTCCTTGAAAATTAAAATGAAATATAGTAGAATAGATAGCAAAATTGCAAACTTGATCAAAAGGGACCTTATTATACTGAATGCTTTGGGCAGGGACTTTAACACAAAAACACTTAGAAAAAATAGTGCCAGATACATTTTTCATTATCTGTGCCTAAATTAAACATAGATTATTTATGTCAAGCATGAAGCCTTAATTGGTTTCTTTTAGCTACCAGTAATTATCTCTCTTACTACCAGTTAGTCTCAGGGCTCAAGAAATTAAACAGATTTCAATCTTAATTACAACAAAATGTAACCAGTAAGATAATTTTGCTGCAATAGAATAACTCAATGCATTCAAAATCCATATGTAAATAATTTTAAGATGTTTTAGATTATCTGTAGTATTTTTAATATGATTCACTGCTGGAGGGAAAGTGAGAACCTAATGTAGCATTTAAAAATATTTATTTCACTTAAAAAATATTTTACATTATTTACTGCAAAACTAAGACTTACTTTTTTAAAATCTAAAAGTATTTGGCATTATAATCCTGATTATACACTACAATTAAAATAAACATTTTCAAGTTAAATTGCTATAAATACTAAAAACACTTACCAATGGAAAATTGGAGGACAGAGGCTGTTGTTGTATTGAGGCCTGTGGTAATCTAGAAAGAAAAAAAAACATTACGTAAAAGTAAGAGAGGATAGAAAGAGAGGACGAGAAAAAAAAGGAAAGCATGGATCCATTAATCGAGGTTGGATTTATCCAGTTGTTAGTTCATTGTTATCAGTGGGTCTAAACACAGATGTAACGCCTGTTCTCTGTGAGGAAGAAAGCAGTGAGATCTTGACTTAGCCGTGGATAGTAAATTTCTCGGGATCTTGCTAAAAACTATTTTTAGTGGAATCTTCCAGATCATCTTGTGGAGGCATCAACACGTCCTCTCCACCATTTCCCCTCTATCCTATCACATCAACAGATCTGGGACCCAAAGGGAATGTCATAAAAAGGCTACCAAACAAAAAATGGGAGCTTAATTAAAAGCAAATGAGTAGAAGATATTTTGAAAAGGAATAGAAATACAACATCTGGGGGTTGGGGAAGGGAAGAGCAGGGAGAGGGAAGAAGGGAGGGAATGGGGGGTCATGGTGTGTGACACACCTTTTGGGGGCAGGACACAATTATAAGAACGACTTTACCTAAGAAATGCAACCACTGTAACCTGCGGTTCTTTGTACCCCCAATGAATCCCCAACAATAAAAAAAAAGAAAGAAAGAAAAGAAATACATAATGGGTGCAAGATTTCTTTGGGGTGGTGGTGAAATGGTCTATAATTGGTTCTAATAATAGTTGCATAACTTTGTGAATAAATCAAACCCCTGCATTGTACACTTTTAATAATGAATGTAGAATCTGTTGATTTTTTCTAATAGAAATGTTTAATGTTAGGCAAGTACAGTTGCTCAAGCCTGTAATCCTAGCACCCCAGGAGGCTGAGGGGAGGATCGCTTGAGCTCAGAAGTTGGAGAACAACCTGAGCAAGAAGGAGACTCCATCTCATCAAAAAATAGAAAAATGAGCCAGGTGTTGTGGTGATGTAGACTGAGGCAGGAGGATATCTTGAGCCCAGGAGTTTGAAGTTACTGTGATCTAGGCTGATGCTACAGGATTCTAGCCTAGATGACAGAACGAGACTCTGTGTCAAAAAAAAAAAAGTTTAATATTTAATTAAAATTTCCGAGACTTAACAATAAAAGCGTTTATTTCAATAATGCTTATTTACTCATAATATAATTTGTATTTTGCCTTCTAATTTTAACAGATATTTTTTAAGTTTGAAAGATAAGTACTTTTTTTCAACATATTTAAAAAATCTTTTTTTTTTTTTTTTTTTTGGTTGTCACTGTGGATTATTTCTTAATAAAATATTACCCCCCATAAAAAGAAAAAAATATGTAAGTATGTATGTAGAAATATCTTCCTAAACAGTTTTGCTACTTTTCTTTAGTTTCATGAAGAAGTGTGTTTAAACAAATCCTCCCCCTTCTAAAAGAGAATGGTACCTTATTTATTTAACTTTTAAGTTTCATTTATTTATTCTCTGGAGCAGTAGTTTTGACCCATAGCAATTCAAAGAGATGAGAATTAAGGTTCTCATTTTGTCAAATTCCGGGACCCTGTCTGCTGAAGTGTGGGACACTTCCCCTGACTCCACTCTACAAATGGGAAGTGCAGAACTGTGTTTTCACTTTAGCAGAAGTGGGCTGTCTTACTCTTGCTTCATATGGGTCTTGATAACATCTTTAGACAGATCTCTGTACCTGTTAGGCTCTATGTGATACAATCCACACTGCAGAAAGGTCAAGTGCTAGACAGATCATGAACAGCCCTTACGAAATGAGAGAGCAAGTCTCTTGCTTCCAGAATTCAGTTGAGATGTGAGTATCAAAAGATGGGGCATGTGTGAATATCAAAAGCTCAGCATTATGATTTAGAAAGATGAAGGAACGTGTGCTTTAACTATGTGGCTTTAAAATTCAGTGAAGAATCAAGAAAGGTAACAGAGGGGAGAGCAAGGGAGACATTTTATAAATTGTCCGGCTAAAAGTATCATTATCAGCTTCTAATTTAACAACAGCAAAAATCACTGATGTCAGAGTCACAGAGATTCTCTCTACATTTGATTTGACTCCTTATTATTAGTGATTATCGTCTAAAAGACAACTGGCCCACCATGCCCATAACTCTCTTTCCTGTCTCCTTTCCGCCACCAGAATTATCAGACAAAAATATGCCAATAAAATTTCTTTAAAAGAGATCTGTTTGCTTCAGATCTTTTAGTTGTCCTTGTGTGTTTCCAGTGCATAATTTGATCTTCAAATCAAAAGAGACATAACACCAACAGAAAAATTTTTTTAATTTGCACTTAAATCAAATGAACATTATTTCCCCTCCAATTTTATGCAACTGAATAGATTCCCAGGTGAGTTATGAAACACTCTGGCTATCAGTCATTTTAAAAAATAGTATTTTAGATGGCGTGGATGTGGAGAAAAGGGAACACTTCTACATTGCTGGTGGGAATGCACACTAATACGTTCCTTCTGGAAGGATGTTTGGAGAACACTTAGAGATCTAAAAATAGACCTGCCATTCGATCCTATAATTCCTTTACTTAGTATATACCCAGAAGACCAAAAATCACAATATAACAAAGACATCTGTACCAGAAAGTTTATTGTGGCCCAATTCATATTTGCTAAGTCATGAAAGAAGCCCAAGTGCCCATCAACCCATGAATGGACCAGCAAATTGTGGTATATGTATACCATAAAATATTATGCAGCCTTAATGAAAGATGGAGACTTTACCTCTTTCTTGTTTACATGAATGGAGCTGGAACATATTCTTCTTAGCAAAGTATCTCAAGAATTAAAGAAAAAGTATCCAATGTATTCAGCCCTACTATGACGCTAATTTATAGCTTTCATATGAAGGCTATAACCCAACTATAGCACAAGAATATGGGGAAAGGGTGAAGGGAGGGGGGAGGTTAGAGTCGAGGGAGGGTAATTGGTGGGGCCACACCTATAGTGCATCTTAGAATGGGTACAGGTGAAACCTACTAAATGCTGAATACAAATGCCTACATACAATAACTAAGAAAATGCCATGAAGGCTACATTGAACAGTTTGATGAGAATATTTCAGATTGTATATGAGACCAGCACATTGTACCCCTTGATTGTACTAATGTACAGAGCTATGATTTAACAATAAAAAAAAAATGAGTTCAGAATTTGGATGGCAAATATGATCAGCAGAATGGAGGTAAAGATGGAATTAGAATTTCAAGGAGTAAATCAAAAGTTGTTTTAAGAATTTAAAAACAAAATGACCAAAGCTTTTGACACATTGAGGCAAGAACTTGCAGCCCTCAAAGATCTCAGAAATATGGTAGAATCCCTCAGTAACAGAATGGCACAGGCAGAAGAAGGTATCTTTGACGTTGAAGACAAAGCTTTGAACACTCCTAAATGCTCAAAGAGGAAGAGAAGTGGAGAGCAAAAATTAACCATTCCCTGAGAGAATTGTGGGACCACTTTAAAAGAGCAAGCATTTCCCTTATAGGAACCCGTGAAGGAGAAGAGGTTGTTTTAAAAGGCCCAGATGCTCTTCTCCAAGAGATAATAGAGGAGAACATCCCAAACATGGCAAGAGATTCTGAAATCCAGATAGCAGAGAGTTTCAGAACCCCAGCAAGACTTAATCCAACTAAAACTTCTTCTAGACACATTATAATTAACATTGCCTAAGTTAATAGGAAGGAGAAAATTCTGTAAGCAGCCAGACATAAGAAAACCATAACCTACAAGGAGAAGAAAATTAGAATGAGTACGATCTCTCTGCTGAAAGTGTTCAAGCTACAACAGGGTGGTCATCAAACTTGTACCTCCTAAAAGAAAATAACTTTCAACCCAGGGTCCTGTATCCAGCTAAACTGAGTTTCATTTCTGATGGAGAAATTAAATACTTTAATGGCATTCACACGTTGAAGAAATTTACCATAACTAAACCACTCCTCCAGGATATTCTCAGACCCATACTCGACAATGCTTTACCACCCAAGTAAACTCATTCAGAAACTTTTGATCAAACTCCAACTTCCACAGTAGAAAAAGGATTTAAAATGTCCACTGGAGTTTTGAAAAACTCAATGCCCAAAATACTACCAGGCTTATCAATATTCTCAATTAATGCGAATGACTTAAATTGTCCTCTAAAGAAGCACAGGTTGGCTGACTGGATACAAAAACTCAGGCCAGATATCTGCTGCATATAAGACTCTCACCTTAAAAGATAAATATAGACTCAGGGTGAAGGGATGGTCATCTATAATTCAGACAAGTGGAAATCAGAAAACAGTGGGTGTTGCAATTTTATTTGCAGATACAATAGACTTTAAACCAACAACTAAGGAAACATAAGAATGATCACTTCATATATTTTTTAAGGGTAACACTGAACATGATGAGATTTCAATTATTACCATTTATGCCCCCAACCAGAACGTCCGTCAATTTATAAGAAAGACTATAACAGACATGAGCAACTTGATTTCCTCCAGCACCATAATAGTCAGAAATTTTAACACCCTTTTGGCAGGGTTGAATAGATCCTCCAATAAGAAACTACGAAAAGAACTTTTAGACCTAAATGTAACTATTCACCAATTGGATTTAATAGACATCTACAGAACACTTCATCATAACAAAACTGAATACACATTCTTCTCATCAGCCCTTGGAACATTCTCCAAAATTGATCACATTTTAGGTCATAAGTCTAACCTCAGCAAATTTTTAAAAATAGAACTTATTCCTTGTATTTTCTCAGACCATCATGAAATAAAAGTTGAACTCAGTAACAACAGGAATCTGCATACTCATACAAAATCATGGAAACTAAATAACTTCATGCTAAATGATAGCTGGGTCATAGATGAGATAAAGAAGAAAATTACCAAATTTTTGGAACAAAATGATAATGAAGACGTGAATTACCAGAACCTCTGGGATACCACTAAGGCAGTTCTAAGAGGGAAATTTATAGCACTGCAAATCTTCCTCAAAAGAATGGAAAGAGAGGAAGTCAGAAATTAATGGAACATCTCAAGCAACTGGAAAAGGAAGAACATTGCAACCCCAAATGTGGCAAAAGAAAAGAAATAACTAAAATTAGAGCAGAATTAAATGAAATTGAAAACAAAAAAATTATACAACAGATCAATCAATAAAAAAGTTGGTTTTCTGAAAATGTCAATAAAATATATAAACCTTTGGCTAACCTAACTAGCAATAAAAGGGTAAAATCCATAATTTCATCAATCAGAAGTGATAAAGGCCAAATAACAACAGACTCCTCTGAAATTCAAAAAATCCTTAATAAATATTACAAGAAACTAAAAATCTGAAGGAAATAGACCAATACTTTGAAACATACCACCTTCCTAGACTTAGCCAGAAAGAAGTGAAAATGTTGAACAGGCCAATATCAAGTTCTGAAATAGCATCAACCATACAAAATCTCCCTATAAAGAGAAGCCCAGGACCAGATGGCTTCACATCAGAATTCTACCAAACTTTTAAAGAGGAACTAGTACCTATATTACTCAACCTTTTCAAAAACACAGAAAAAGAAGGAATACTTCCCAACACATTTCATGAAGCAGATGTCACCCTGATCCTCAAACCAGGAAAAGACCCAACAAGAAAAGAAAATTATAGACCAATATCACTAATGAATATTGATGCAAAAATATTCAATAAGATCCTAGCAAACAGAATCCAGCAACACATTAAACATATTACACATCATGACCAGGTGGGTTTCATTCCAGGCTCCCAAGGCTCGTTCATTATACGTAAATCTATAAATATACTGCAGCACATAAAAAACCAAAGACCATATCATTCTCTCAATTGATGCAGAAAATATCTGCAGCATTCTTCAGATTCAGCATTCTTTCTTGATCAGAATGCTTAAGAAAATAGAATTAACATTTCTTAAACTGACAGAGGCCTTATATAGCAAACCCATAACCAACATTGTATTGAATGGAGTAAAATTGAAATCATTTCCACTCATATCAGGAACCAGGCAAAATTGCCCATTGTCTCCACTGCTTTTTAACATTGCAACGGAGGTCTTAGCCATCATGATCAGTCAAGAGAAGGCAATCCAGGGTATCCAAATAGGATCAGAGGAGATCAAACTGTCACTTTTTGCAGATGATGTGATTGTATATCTGAAAACCCCAGGGACTCAACTACATAACTCCTAGAAGTGATCAAGCAGCATTTCAGAATACAAAATCAATACTCACAAATCTGTAGCCATTATATATACCAACAATAGTCAGGGTTAAAAAACAATCAAAGACTCTATTCCCTTATTGCCAAAGAAGATATAATATTTTGGAGTGTATTTAATAAAGGTTGTGAAAGATCTCTATAAGGAGAACTACAAAACTCTGAGAAAAGAAAATAGCTAAAGATGTTAACAAATGGAAAAATATAACATGCTCATGACTGGGAAGAATCAACATTGTTAAAATGTCTATACTACCCAAAGCAATCTACAAATTTAATTCAATCCCTATTAAAGCACCTCTGTCATACTTTAAAGATCTGGAAAAATTGCTATTTCATTTTATATAGAAACAGAAAACAAACTCAAATAGCCAAGACATTATTCAGAAATAAAAACAAATCAGGAGGAATCACTCTACCAGACTTCAAACAAATGGTGCTGTGTAAATTGGCTGATGACTTGTAGAAGACTGAAACTGGACCCACACCTTTCTCCTCTAACAAAAATTGACTATCACTGGTTAGTAGACTTAAACTTAAGACATTAAACTGTAAAAATTCTTGAAAAGAGTTCAGGGGAAACACTTGAAACAATGGGCCTGGGAGAATACTTTAGGAGGAGGACCTCCTGGGCAATTGAAGCAACATCAAAAATACACTATAGGGATATGATCAAACTAAAAACCTTCTGAACTGCCAAGAATACAGTAAGTAAAGCAAGTAGGCAGCCCTCAGAGTGTTTACAGACATATGAAAAAATACTCATCATCATTCATCATCTGAGAAAAGCAAATAAAAACTACTTTGAGATATTATCTAATTCCAATAAAGTAGCCCACATACCAAAATCCCCAAACCAGAGATGTTGGCATGGATATGGAGAAAAGGGAGCACTTCTGCACTGCTGGTGGGAATGCAAGCTAGTTCGTTGTTTTTGAAAACAAGTTTGGAGAACACTCATGGATCTAAATGTAGACCTGCTGTTTGATCCTGCAATTCCTCTTCTAGGTGTATATCCAAAATACCAAAAGCACTTGTCAACAAAGGTATTTGCACCAGATTGTACATTGCAGCTCAATTCATAATAGCTAAGTCATTGAAGAAGCCCAAGTGCCCATCAACCCAAGAATGGATTAATAAATGTGGTATATGTATACCATGGAATATTACGCAGCATTAAAAACAGATGGAGACTTTATCTCCTTTATGTTTACATGGATGGAGCTGAAAAATATTCTTCTTAGTAAAGTATATCAGAAATGGAAAAAAAAATCTAATGTACTCTGTACTACTATAAAACTAATTTATAATCACTCACACTTTGATATGAAAGATGAATCACAACTATAGCCCAGGTTGAAGGAGAGAAGGGGAGTGGGATGAAAAGGGAGGGGGGTGGTTCAATAAAGGGAGGATTGATGGTGGGACCACACCTATGGAGCATATTGCAAGGGTACAAGTCAAATCTATCAATTATAGAACACAAATGTCTTAACACTGCGATTAAGTAAATGAAGTGAAAGCTATTTTAAGTAGTAGGATGAAAGCACTCCAATTTGTACAAATCATCAACACATTGAATCCCACAAAGGCATAAATGTATTCATGATCTATGTGTATATGACTTAATAAAAAAAATTAGCAAGAATGACCAATAAAGACACAGATTACAATGTCAAATGTAAAATGACCAAATAAGACACAGATTACAATGTCAAAAATACAAAAAATTGGGTGTCTCTAAGATATGATAAAATGTTAAAAAGTTAAGAAAAGGAAATCATAAATAATTTTATGGGGGAAAGCGATTGCTTAGAAAAAAAAGATAATTTTTTAAAAGTATAGCTTGCCAATAAAGATATGAAGGAAGATAAAAAAAATAATTCTAAGTTGTATTGTAACAAAGCAATGAAAATAATGAGCAACATTCTTTTGATTTCTGTCACCACCAAAAAAATCTATAGTAAGTATTACTCAAATAACCTTCTCTCATTCCTGCTGTAAGAGAAATAACTAAGCTTTTCATTGATGAAGATGACATTAACTATTGGCTTGTCATTTAGGATTTCTGGGAGGGCTTTGTTTCCATCTGTGAGGATTTTACGTTTCTTGATTTTTTTATATTTCAAAACTTTTGTAAAGACCCATGTAGGTATTAGAAAGGTTTTGTTCTGTAAAATTAAATTCAGTCAATAAGCTTCACACAGGATCCAGAAGGCCTCATGTGGCCTCAAGATCATAGGTTCCCACCCCAAAGCCATCTTCTTGCCTCAGTTTCCTAAGTAGCTGGGACTACAGGTGTGTTCCATGGATGCCCCATAATTTTTCTATTTTTAGTAGAGACAGGGTCTCACTCTGGTCTAGCTGGTCTGAGCTCAAGCAATCCTCCCTCTTTGGCCTGCCAAAGTGCTACAATGACAAGCATAAGCCACACCACCCAGCCCAAATTCTTAACTATTAAGAAAAGTATCTCCTCTTTTAACAAGAAAGTATATCATGTCTATACTTCCAACAAATTATTCATAATTAATACTGGTGTAATCAAATTTACTTCAGAATTTTGATTCACCTCTCACCATTCTCCTTTACCAATTCCGTAAAAATAAAGAAATTAGGTTTGCTAAAAACTTGGTCCCCACATTTAATGTTAAGTCACATTTAAATGAAAGCAAGACAAATTCTATAGATAGATTTATTGTTTTAAATTGTTAAATGTCATAGGTTAGAGATAATTTAATTGTTTTGTGAACTGTATCTGGTGGAAGTTTGTTGAATAATTATTATGAAACAAAGAAGGAAACTATAGAATTTATATTTACAGTAATTATATGCAACAATCAAAAACCAGTTTTTCAGAACTTTATTTAAGAAGAAAGGGTATAGAAAAAAAATCTTATTTTCAATAAACTTTACTTGTACCCATAATACATACCTACTACCAGTTTCTAAGAAATTGCTATTTTTTTCATATTGTGATAAAGGAAACTTAATTCAGTCTCTAAAAATGTTTTTTGTTAAGGAATTTAAAGTTTCATTTAACATTATGGATTTGGTGAACTTTCTAAATACCTGTTTGTGTATTGATCTCTTTTGTTGCTTTGTTTGCTCCTTTAGATGTATGGAGGATCTTTAAATAAAGAGATTTATTCATATAGTTCTTATTCTATTTTCTAGTTAAAAGAAAATTCTTGTATTTCCCAGCTCATGAAGTATCATGTTATATTTTAACGGCCAATGTTTTATAAGCCAATGTTAAGTGAACCACTTTCTATTTCTAGTAATAACAAGCCACTAAGCTCTTTTTATTTTAGCAAACATAAGTATGGAGGCACACCAACAGTTGTTTCCTCAAAATTTCATATTTTAAAAGTAAATTATACAATATGTATTATTAAATGCAAACATCCTGCTTGCCACTCAAGCTTAAATGACATTGTATTTTTATAGCAGCAAGTAATATTTCATACAGGCAGCACAAATCGATTGCAAATCTTTGCTTATGTTAAGAAGACCTAAATAATTTCATTATAAGAAATATTTTATATATTAATTATATGGATGTATGCTCAAGCATAACATATAGTGTTAAACCTAACACTAGGCCTATAACCTAGTTAATTACTTTAAATGACAGTTGCAGCATAACAAAATCTAGAATATAGTTGAATAATTTAAACCAGTGGTTCTCAATCTGTGGGTCGCAACCCCTTTTGGACAGTAAAAATACAATGCAGGATTAGGAAGGTTGAGAACCACCTATTTAAACATTTGAAACTCTTGAAGACCCATCTGACTACCATATTATTATTAAAGAATAATCAATACAGTAAAAACTTTCCAGTTCTCTAAATGATTTTAATCATTAACTGAACAAGTAAAATGTTCTTAACATGTATGACTGCTCTTGTTCTTTCAAGATTTCTCTTGTTTTTATAACTATGCAAAACTCTCTGAATGTTCTGTTTGAATAAGCTAATCATTGATTTACACACACACACACACACACACAAAAAAAAAAAAAAAAAAAACACAAAATAAGGTGACAATAAAGGGAATCATACCTTTTAATTGAAATCTCCTTTACTCTTCTCTTTCTTGAGCTTTAACTTCTAACCCTTTCTTTTAACAAAGGATTACTAGATCAGCCAATAAAGGTAGTCTTGATTAGTGTGAAACATTGCACAGGCACTGAAAAGTGCTAAGTAAAAACTAAATCAAGAGAAAATGAAGTGGCTGTAACCTACTGCGAATATGAGTTAATCAATAGTGAAAACAATTCAATGAGGTGAAAAAAAATCCCCACCACCTTTCAAGACTTAGCCAGAATCAAGTGGAAATGTTGAACAGGCCTATATCAAGTCCTAAAATAGCATCAACCATGCAAAATCTCCCTAAAAATGAAAGCCTGGGACCAGACGACTTCATGTCAGAATTCTACCAAACCTTTAAAGAGGAACTAGTACCTATATTACTCAACCTGTTCCAAAATATAGAAAAGAAGGAATACTTCCCAACACATTCTATGAAGCAAAAATCACCTTGATCCCCAAACCAGAAAAAGACCCAACAAGAAAAGAAAATTATAGACCAATTTCACTAATGAATATTGATGCAAAAATATTCAACAAGATCCTAGCAAACAGAATCCAGCAACACATCAAACAAATCATACACCATGACCAAGTGGATTTTATCCCAGGGTCTCAATATTGAGCTGGTTCAACATTGAGCTGGTTCAACATTGAACTTTTCCTCCAGGTGATCTGACCATTGATTCCAGTAATTTGCTGTCTCTGAATGTATGTGGCATTTTCATTTGCGGTAACCATTAAACAGTTATTTCAATTTTTCATAGATGGTTGTTACTCTACCTAATTTAGTAGTTCCTTAAAAATGGGAATCACTACACGTTAGATTTTTTTATGGGACTACTCTACTTATTAAAATGCTTATCATAGAATCATTATTCAATTATTATTTTGCCAAAGAAGTAAAATTGTTAAATTATTCTAATAGATTTCATTATAACATTCAAAGAGAAGATATATCGAAATGACCTGGAATACTCTACATTCAATTTTTACTTTTCAGAGTAAAAGAACAGAGAAAAATATTTCTCTAGGTCAGAACACTTTGAGGGCGGAAAAAGTACCTATATGAAAATACATACCTCTATTTATGATAGTATCTCCAACATCATAAATTATTTAATGTATACTCACAGTAAACCAGGATAAGTCATTTCTGGCTCCTCGGACCTCACACCTCGGTTCCATGGTTGCTCTTAATGACCACCATGTCTGTCCCACATCCCAGAGTTGAGAATGTTTGTTTCACTCATGGATATTTCTTGGTAGTTGTACAGAGATCAATCCTCCTCGGTGATACTGTTGCCCCTTTCATGTAATTACATCACTGTGATGTGGAGAGCCTCGGCTCTATAATGGAGCCATGCTGAAGGAAGTTACATTTTCTCACCTGCTCTCCTGGTCTTTCTCAAACACCCTCTATTTTCAGTCCATATGCAAACATATACAGCTTTTACCCTGTATTCTTCATGGAAATACCAGTTGCTTCCAGATCTTTAATGAATCTCTTGGGGAAGTTGTCAAAAATTCAATGTCTTAGATGCTATCAAGGTGATTTCTGTATAGGTACTTCATAGTTTATATAATACAAATCTAAATAAAAAAAGCAAAAACAACTGTACATTACTAGTCTGGTTACTTGAACTTTAAGATCTTAATAATATCAAATGTAGGATAATATTTAAAAATAAACATATCCTACATCAAGCACACAAAGTGAATTCAGTGTGAGTTTAAAGTGACTTGTTTTTCTTCTAGAGGCTTAGGAAGTCTGGACCCCCCTGGGTTACTCACAGAGATAGGCTTTTTTGGAAAATTCCTTAGGCCTATTCTCTAAGGCGGTACTTCCCGTTAAGCCTGAGATCAAAGGGCGTGAAGCCCTTCCTCAAGACACGGGCCAGAGGGTTGACATATGTTAACAACATATTGTCTGAGGTCTATAGATATTCTGCCCTGAAGAAAGGACACAGTCATTACTTCATACTGGGTAAACTGAGTGAATGCTTGAGAATATTCTATTAACTTTG